>MJUU01025090.1:116330-127131 GCA_002080025.1 Modiolus philippinarum
TTTTTTGGCGGCCATTTTGAAAATGGCGATCAACAAACAATTTTCAACACCAGTTTTGAAGTCGCCACAGCATGGCAAACATTTCATCAATTTACACTTAACCTTCATCTTCTATAGTTTTGGAAATAAAACACGAAAAATACAAAAAATTTAAAAATTTGGTGAAAAAAGGGCAATAACTCCTACAAAGGGTTTCTGATTTTCTTCAAAATTTCAGGATGGATAGATCTTGATATGCTGAACATTTATCAATTTAAAGTTGACCTCTATCTGTTATAGTTTTTTTGATAAAAAATAAAAAATATCAAAATTTTGAAAATTTTACAGAAAAAGGGCAATAACTCCAAGACGGGTTTTCAGATTTTCTTCAAAATTGCAGGGCTGGTAGATCTTGCCATGCTGATCATTTTTACTCCAGTCAGATTTTTGATATCTGTAACGGTTTTCGAGTTATTTGCAAAATACAGCAATTTACCCCTATGTTCTATTTTTAGTAACAGCAGCCATGTTGTTTGACCCTCGGACTAATCGAACACAATTTTGAAACTGCATACCCTGGTGATGATTCAGGCCAAGTTTGGTTACAATTCGCCCAGCAGTTTCAGAGGAGAAGATTTTTTAAATTGTTGACGGACGGACGACAGATGACGGACGACGGATGGACGACAGACGCAAAGTGATGGCAAAAGCTCACTTGGCCTTTTAGGCCAGGTGAGCTAAAAATGAAATATATTATTCCATATTCCAATATGTAATATCAGCTAACATTTTAATAATTTAGAGATTTTGACAATGAGGCTCATCTCTGTGTGTTGTGAATTCGTCTCAAAAATTTACAATTCAATAATTAGGTTAATCATTGGGGAAACCACAAATTAAATGTTAATTTGAAATCAGTTTTGTGGCAATATTTGTGCAATTTTTGTTTGATAAAAAATGATGGGTGTTCCATTGAACACTTGTGTTGCCTGCACTACACACCAGCTAATTTTGGCTAGGAGAATCTCGAACAAATCATATGAAAATTATCAATATAAGGTTTACAACTTGATCAAATGAAGAGGATAATATATTTGTATGCTGAATGTTTAATTATTACAGAGTTTCAGATATCATATGAGGAAACCTCTAAAATCATTTAAGTAAAAATTCTAAGTACAGGGTGCACAACTAGATCAGATAAACAACATATCCTAAAAGTTTGGTCAGATCTGTCTTGAAGTTTTGAAGGAAGTGGAGATTTACAAACCAAATTAACAAATGAGCCTTTTTGACTCAGTGAGCCTCTAAAATCTGTAAAATGAAAATTTTAATTATCAGGAGCACAACTAAATCAGGAAAACAATACATCTTGAATGTGTGGTTGGAATGGGACATACATTTTTGGAGGAGTTGAGGATTAACAAACCAAACTTACAAAATAGCTATTTCAGCTCAGTGAACCTCTAAAATGTGCAAATGCTCAGTGAACTTCTAAAATGTGCAAATGCTCAGTGAACTTCTAAAATGTGCAAAATAAAAATTTAATAAGCAGGTACACAACTTCACCATCTGAACAACATATCTTGAAAGTTTGGTTGGGAATGGACTTAAATTTTGAAGGGGTTGTGGATTAACAAACCAAATTAACAAATGAGCTATTTTGACTCGATGAATCTTTAAAATCTGTAAATTCAAAATTTTGATTATCAAAACTAGGCCAGGTGAACAACATATCTTGAATTGGAGTTGCAGTTTTGAGTGTGTTGTGGATTGACAAAAAAAACAACAACAGAAAACGTAGTAGGGAGACATCAATAGTAATCCCTGTGTCGGCTCTCCTCACAGCAGGCGACACATAACAACCCATTTTTTCACTATCCATTAATCTGTCACGTTCATTCAATAAAAGTAGAATATTTCACATTATACATGAGAAGGACTTGACAACTGAGGTCAACAAAATGAAATTTCATTTTCTATTGTTGAAATACCACTTGATTTATAAAAATGTCTACTGAATATGTTATTCAACATTTAGTAAACAACATAATGTCAATTTTAAATTACTATGATTTGTTCCAAAGGAATATATCTTTCAGGCTAATAACAACTCATTAGCCATTTGTGGATTCAGCGAACTGGATCCCTGGAGGAGCGGCATCTTCCTTATCACAGATTTCTTGAATCATCATATTATGCCTTTTCAGGTAAAATGAAATCCTTCAGTGTTAAAACTATTCAACAATCTAAAAAACACAATGTAAGATGAAAGTGAATAATTAATGTAAGTTAGAAAGACGCAGTCGGAAATGATAGGTAATCATCCCCTGTCAGTTTTTGAAATATTATAAGTCCTCTACCAAGTCAAACTATTCCAAGATTTGGACTGCTACACAAACTTAAATCTGTGCCAGTTATAAATAAAATGTAGGTTATGGTGACCTTATTTTAATCATGAGTCTCAGATCTACCGGTATGCTTGATGCATCTACAAACAGAATATTATTCCTCTGAAAATTGTAGTATCTTTGATCTTTATTGTATACTTTTAAACTGAGTAAAACCAGAGGCTCCCAGGAGCCTGTATCGCTCACCTGGCTTTCAGTTGCCACAATCAAGGTAACATTGTAAGTTATACAGCTGATCTTCGGTTTCTCAAACTTTCGTAGCTCAAACACCTCCAATATCTTGAACTGTTTTAAAAGTCTGATCATGTTTTACTATATTTCTTTGTTAGGCTTTTTTGACAAAAAAGTTCTTGCTAAGGACCACTTTCGACACCAGTTTTGAAGTCGAGATGTCATTTTGTTAATGGCAGTCAACATACCTGCCAACTTTCACGATTTTGGCGTGATCTACACGATTTTTACCTTCTGTCACGATGTCACAATCGTGAAACAAAAATTTGGCATAAAACACGATTTTGAAGAAATTCACACGAAAAAATGTTTGTTTACACGATTTTGGATGTTGAAAGGGAGATAATCCAAATTTTCGAAAGGGAGTTAACCATATTCTCGATATTAGCCAATCAGAATCGGTTTTACATCGATCACGCGGTTTTTTAGTGAAAAACAGCTGATTGGAGCCGGTNGAATTTTCCCGCCTTTTTTGGCGGCCATTTTAAAAATGGTGGTCAAAAAACAATTTTTAACATCGGTATTGAAGTCGCAACATCAATATCTATTTGGAAACCAAATTTCATTGAAATCGGACAATGGTGAATTTTCCCACCTTTTTTGGCGGCCATTTTGAAAATGGCTGTCAACAAACAATTTTCAACACAGGTTTTGAAGTCNCTCCCTCAATAAAAGGTAAAGTCTTCTATAACACCTAGGTGTTTGTATTTGATAAAAATAGCATCAAGTATTAGACAAAAAAAAACTTCGCGCAAAACACCGCGAAATCTCACACGACTAAAAAGGAAGGTCGCGCATAAAAACCCCCATGGAGATTTTCAAAAGTTGGCAGGTATGAGTCAACAAACATTTTTCAACATTGGTATTGAAGTCGCAACATCAATATCTACTTGGAAATCAAATTTCATTGAAATCGGACAATGTTGAATTTTCCCGCCTTTTTTTGGCGGCCATTTTGAAAATAACGGTCAAGGAACAATTTTCAACATCAGTTTTGAAGTCGCCACAGCATGGCAAACATTTCATCAATTTACACTTAACCTTCATCTTCTATAGTTTTGGATATAAAAGATGAAATATACGAAAATTTTAAAAATTCGGTGAAAAAAGGGCAATAACTCCTACAAGGGTTTATGGATTTTCTTGAAAATTTCAGGGTGGGTAGATCTTTATATGCTGAACATTTTTGCAATTTAAAGTTGACCTCTATCTGTTATGGTTTTTCAAATAAAAAATAAATTAAAATTTTGAAAATTTTACGGAAAAAGGGCAATAACTCCAAGACGGGTTTTCAGATTTTCTTCAAAATTGCAGGGCGGGTAGATCTTGCCATGCTGATCATTTTTACTCCGTCAGATTTTTGATATCTGTAACGGTTTTCAATTTATTTGCAAAATACAGCAATTTACCCCTATGTTCTATTTTTAGTAACAGCAGCCATGTTGTTTGACCCTCGGACTAATCGAACACAATTTTGAAACTGCATACCCTGGTGATGATTCAGGCCAATTTGGTTACAATTCGCCCAGCAGTTTCAGAGGAGAAGATTTTTGAAATTGTTGATGGACGGACGGACGACAGATGACGGACGCAAAGTGATGGCAAAAGCTCACTTGGCCTTTTAGGCCAGGTGAGCTAAAAAATGGACCTTAAATTTATCTGAGGCCTCATACCTATTGCAGATCTATTGATCTATTGATAAAATATTAATCTTTTTAAAAGTTGTACTGTCCGAGATCCTTACTGTAACACAAAATTTTCTGAAATGTTGTCAAGATCAACTATTTTTATCTTGAGCTTTGTGACTATTAAAGATAAATCTATTGAAAAAGTATCAGTCCTGGTATCTGAGATCTGGACCCTTACATTAACTTTAACCGAAGTCACCCTTGCATAAAAAGTAGGTCAATGTTACTTAATTTTTATTTGTAGCTTTGTGACTTTACAAGACCCATATAGGCTCTTATAAACAATTTTAATCAGAGTCACTCATGCATGAAATCAACCTTTTTATATATATCACCCCCAAGTTCTACTCAGGATGCACCCATGGACAAAAGCTATACATCTATGGTTAGTTACTCAAAAGGCCTTAATAATATTAGAATATGAAAAAGAAAGGAAATGGGGTAAATGTCAAGGAGACAACATCCCACATTCAGGTTAAAATGACCTAAAACAAAGCATCTAGGGGTCACTGTACGGTCTTCGACACAGTGAGGAACCTCACACCATATAGCAAGCCCTAAATGACCACAAAAAAGGTAAAAAAAGTGAATAAATCAATGGAAACAAACCACATTCAATAACCCGAATGTCAAGAAACTAAAATTTTATAAGAAGACAAGGACAAGCCAATGACCAACATATTCCTGACTTGGGACAGGGGCAAAAATTGCAGCGGGGTTAACCTCGTTTTCTAGGAGCCAAACCCTCCCCCTATGTGTGGTGAATGGCTAAAAAATAAAAACACAAAAAGACTCACAGTAAAAATCAAACTAGAAAAAAGTCCAACTTATCAAGACGAGTACCCTTACAATGAAGTACATTAAACATGAAGACAATACAATGCAATACACACGGGTACTGACCGGACAAATGCTCACAGTTACTGACAGTTAGCTAAGGACATAATTTCCGTTGACTATGATATCAAGCCTTCTTACATATAAAACTTCAATTGAAATACTTTTAAATAGATTTCGTATAACAACATCATCAATTATAAAAGAAAACCATGATATTGTGCAATGCCAAATACTGCCAATATGAAAAATTGTTTAAATTTAGTTATGGTGTAAAGTAATTTTTGCCTACAAAAACCAGAAGTAAAGATTTAACAACAATGCTGTATTTATATCCTTTATGATTAAGTTTGTTCAACGAATTAATAAGTTTGGAAGGACAATTTTTGAATTTATGTACTTTGTATTTGAAATTTCCATAGAAGTTTGGATGTGAAATAACATTTTATCTCCAATTAATCTCATAGTCAAACCAATATTTCAAGCCTATGGTCTTGTTAATTTAACTTTTATTAAGTTGATGTCACTAAAGATCCCTTCATTATTCATATGTAACAGAAACAATTGATACAAAAAAAATGTTTCCATGGGATACTGATGCCCCCGCCAAGTAGTAATCGGCAAACAGAAAGAAGATGAGTGACGGACTTGAAAACGGGGAGACAAAGTGCAACTCATCCTACCAAAGTTTCAGATCAAATATCAAATCATTTTGCATATACACATGCTGAGAAATCCTCAATGAAAATTTTCGGATGTACGTGGGACAGACATACGTAAAGACATATGTACAGACAAGGGTAAAACTTATATAATTAATATGCACCAGTTGCCTAACAGCAGGGGCATGTAAATAAAGTTATATCCATTTCTGTATCTTACCCTAAAAAATCATCTATGTCCATGGTCCTTGCACGTTTTTTATCGTATTCGTTTTTCTGTAATAGTTCCTCAACTTTAGTTTTCACATCAAAGTCTTGTGGTATTGGCTTAAAATAAACGAGTGTTCAACTTATTATCAATATGAAACCATAATTTTAAAATTAAAAGAAACAGATAAATATAGATTACACCACAAGATTGTGTTCATTACCATATTTTATCGACTAGATATAGTTTAAATGTGAGGCTTGCCGAGCTTTTTAAAATTTTTAAATCTAACTATCGAGAGTGGATAAAATATGGTAATAATCGGGGTAAAAAGGTGTAATCTTTTTCTCTAATGATAACAGATAAACAGAGAGAATTGTATTCGGAATAGATTTGGCGGGAAATAGCATGCGTTTTTTTTCAACACATGTTGAATTTGAAAATTTATCTAACGGATCAAAACCGGTTTAAACTTTGCATATCATAAGAAAACATGTCTTTAACATTTATACATTAATGTGTTATCAATATTACTGCAATATCACATGCAAGTCAAGTACATAAAGCTCTTTACCTACATAGTACATTCTTATTATCATCTTTAGGTACCACGTGTTGATATTGCTCTCATAGTAATAATAAACTGTGGACACAGGATATGTCTCCCCCACCCCTTGCATCGCCTTAATTTGCACATTGATCTACTGTTGCAGGAATAAAAATAAAATATAATCTTTAACTGTGTTTACAATTTCCTTGGAAAAAAATGATGTGATCACTCATGCTGACTAAGTAGCCTGGGCCAACATCTGGGCCTGGAATCGGTATGTACTCCCCAAGACGCAACTGCATGTCAAATATCAAGTGCCTAGGACTACTGGTCTGGTATAGGCTGTACAAACTGCTTGCTAAAAAATTTTAAAATTTCATGCGTGACTTAGGGGCCAGGGCCACCATCTGGGCATGGAATCGGTATGTACTCCCCAAATTGCAACTGCATGTCAAATATCAAGTGCCTAGGACTACTGGTATAGGCTGTACAAACTGCTTGCTAAAAACCTAAAGTGATGGTTCATGCATGACTAAGGGGCCAGGGCCACCATCTGGGCATGGAATCGTTATGGACTCCCATAAATGCAACTGCATGTCACATATATTGTGCATAAGACAATTATATAGGCTGTACAAACTGCTTGCTAAAAACTTAAAGTGATTGTTCCATGCGTGACTAAGGGGCCAGGGCCCCATCTAGGCATGGAATCGGTATGTACTCTTCAAGACACAACTGCATATCAAATATCAAATGCCTAGGACTACTGGTATAGGCTGTACAAACTGCTTGCTAAAAACTAAAGGTGATCATTCATGCGGGACTTAGGGCCAGGGCCACCATCCCGGTGTGAAATCAGTATGTACTCCCCAAGACGCAACTGCATATCAAATATCAAGTGCCTAGGACTACTGGTAGAGGCTGTACAAAATGCTTGTTTAAAACTGAATGTGATCGTTCATGCGTAACTAAGGGGGCCAGGGCCACCATATGGGCGTGGAATCAGTATGTTCTCCCAAAGACGCAACTGCATGTCAAATATCAAATGCCTAGGACTACTAGTATAGGCTGTACAAACTGCTTGCTAAAAACTTAATGTGATCGTTCATGCATGACTAAGGGGCCAGGGCCATAATCTAAGTAGGGATTTGAGTTGTACCCATAATAATGCAACTGTACATCAAATACTATGGACCTACAACTAACATAAGCTTGTTAATTTACAATAGTTTGCAATTGTTGCGGCTGCTGCCCCCACCACCGGAAACGCTATCCCTAAGTCTCGCTTCCGTGACTTTTTCGCCGTGGGCGGGACAAAAACATATTATTTGAATATCATGCCTCCATTAAATTTTTTTTTAAAAAAGCACTTTTTGCAAAGCACAGAGGGCAATTTCATGATTTCATCTATTAGAGGTCAAAATTACTTTTATGGTCACAGTATCCAAATAAAGATGACCAATTGTTCTTGGTTTTGTAAATGTTAAAATGTTGACTAAAAATCTTAAGTAAATGCTTAATTGTTCCAAAGTTAAAACCATGGAAAATGCAAACCAGAGCTGTAGCCAAATGGCAACCAAATATACCCCAGCTCATTGAACCCTGAATCGATATGGTAAGTGCAAATTTAATTGGACACAATACAGGTATGGTCACATTACAAGTATGGACAGAATGAAATAATCTTCAAGAAATAACTTTTTGTAAGGGTGCCAATGAAAATACTCTGTCAAAATCAGACAAAAACAAAATTCACCCTTTTTTTGCCTCCTTGACATTTTACACAAAAATCATCAGCGTTAGATATTTCATTACAACACTTAGAATACAACTTTTCATGAGGAATACAATGAAAAGAGTGCTTCTCTCCCCAGCTTGATTTCACAATATCTACCGGTATGCCTTGAATTATTTATTTGAAAAATTGTTCAAGTCCAAAAAAATCATTGCAGAAGGAATCAACGAAAGTCTCAGTTAAATTACCTCCCCTCCCTGGTTTCAGACAATAATTATATTCCTTCATGCACATCTCAATATAGTGTCCTTCCTTTGTGTAAAGTTTCATAAAAATCCTTTGAGTGCTTTAAGAAGAGTTGTGCTTACGAGGTAACTCATACATAGAGAATCTACGAAAAGTCAAAGTCCAATTATCTCCCCTTTCTGGTTTTGGACAATAATTATATTATTTCATGTGCATCTCCATGTAGTGTCCTTTCTTTGTGTCAAGTTTCATCAAAATCCTTCAAGTGGTTTAAGAGGAGTTGCACTTACAAGAAGTGTGGACAGACGGATGGACAGACAGACAGATGGACGGATAGACAGACAGACAGATAGTATGATTCCTATATAGCCCCAAACTTTGTTTGCAGGGGGTATAATAAGCAGTACTACCAAATGTTTGATTAAAATGGAACTGGAGAAGATTCTTTGACAGACACTTCGTTACAGTTTATAATTCATCAAACAGAGGCATATGTTACACAACAAGTATCGGTAAAAAGGAAGGCTATACAGAAGGGAACAAATCAGATTAGCCTTGTCACTTATTACCTGAAAAATAAGGCGTTTATGATGGGTATAGTAATAATTTAACTTTGAATTTTCATTGATTCCATCATGTCCATATGTATGGGTTACCTTGTAAGCTCAACTCCTCTTAAACCACTGGAAAGATTATGATGAAACTTTACACAAATGAAAACACTATATTGAGATATGCATGAAGGAATGTAATTATTGTACGAAACAAGGAAGGGGAGATAATATGACTGTGACTTTCGTTTATTCCTTCTATAATTATCTTTTTTTCCAAAAAAATAATTTAAAGCATAGATATTGTGAAATCAAACTGTTGGAGAGACACACTTTTTTCATTGTAATCCTCTTGAAAAGTTGTTTTCAAAGTGTTGTAATCAAATTTCTCTAATGCTTATGATTTTTGTGTAAAATGTCAAATGGGCTAAGAAAGAGTGAATTTTATATTTGTCTGATTTAGACAGAATATTTTCATTGGAATCCTTGTGAAAAGTTCTTTCTTGAAGATTATGTCATTGTGTCCACACTTGTACTGTGTCCAAACCTGTATTTTGTCCACACCAACTTAATTTGCACTTAACATATCGATTCAGGGTTCAATGAGCGGGGGGTATATTTGGCTGCCATTCGGCGACAGCTCTTGTTTCAAGCTAGAGCTGGCAACCAGTTATACCTCCGCTATTTGAACCCTGAATCAATATGGCAAGTGTAAATTCAAGTGTGTGTGAACACAATACAGTTGTGGACACAGTACAAATGTGGACACAATAAAAGTCTGGACACAATGATATACTTCCCCTTCAAAATTTTGGAAAGCAACCCTATTTCTTCATGCACATCTTCAGATGGTATACTACAACTGTGCAACATTTCATCAAAATCCAAGTACCCATTTAAGAGGACATGAGCTGACAAGGTTTGCCTCCCCTTTTTTTCAAGAAAATATTCAAAATCTCCCCTTTGAAATTTTTCAGAAAGCAACCATATTACTTATGCACATCTTCATGTGTAACATTTCATAAAAATCCAAGCAGCCATGTTATATATATATAGCACCGCTCTTACGAATTAAAATATTAATTGCACAAAAACCACGTAGCAGTTTGAGTGCAATAAATATTTTAATGAGTAAGGCGGTGCTATATATGATTTGTATTATGACCAATGAAAAACGTTTTACCAAGAGAGTGTTAAATATGCTAATGATTTTTAACATGAATGATAGGTAACCATCAACACAGCCCTTAAACGTACAATTAGCATGTGATTTAAAACCAGTACACATTTCAAGAGGTACTGTTGTGTTGCAGTTTGTAAGGTAATAAGGTGTTCTATTTTTGTTGTTTTTTTATCATACACGTAAGTACCTTGTTTGGAGAAATATACTGCACCTGTTTTTTTTTTCATCAGCTCAATTTACAACTGTTTATTTGAGAAAAAAATCATACCCCCCATCTCAAGAAAACCAAACGCTGCTTTCACTCATGTATACGTAATAGGTATTTTGTAGATCCAACACAAAACGTTTCTGTACATGTAAACCGTACACAACAATAGGGGGACGACCATCTGATTTTCGGGGTTTGATTTTTTTTTATACAAAAAAAAAATGTTGCAATACAAATACATGATTTTGATGTGGCATTTTGCGAAAATGATTGTTTGAGATGGCCATGGAAATAAATAATTTTTCTAGGTAA
>MJUU01025090.1:127148-141615 GCA_002080025.1 Modiolus philippinarum
ACCCCCCCCCCCCCCCAAGAAATCAAATGGTCGTCCCCTCATCTTTACATAATTAGCACTAAATTGTAGCATTTCATGAACAGTTACATGGGTCAATAAAGTCCGATACCTCTGCCATGCTGGCGGCGTTTTTTTCTATTTGCTAGGACCGTGGGCAGAGAAACCTGGGACCTCTGTTCATACTGAGTTATAAGGTTCCTTTTTAGAAATGACATTCGCAATTTGTGTTGTAATTTCAGACCGGTATCAGTTGCCCGACAATAACATACTAGTAACAGGAATTGCTCCTATAAATAACTAAGTTTGAATGGCAATTCACTGTTTCGGAGGGGGCACAGGTTGGAACAGAAGAAGAATAAACGTGCAAGATTTGACAAATTTTGAATAAAAGACATGTATGAAAAGGAACATATAAAAATCATCTTTCTGACAAGAAAGGCTCAAGTAAAATTTCCATGTCATAGGCACTACAATAATAAAGACAGTTATTTACTAACATTAGCTGTTTACAATAATAAAAACAGATGAAAGTCATTGGCTTCTAAATTTTCTGAGGGAGGAGTCAAGCAATGCATTATTATCTAATTTGCATGAATTTAATGCACCGAATTAAGCCCCTCCTACCCCATTGTATTTGTATTGTGTCCAGGAACTGATCTTTTCTACAGTGCAATAACTTCCAAATAGTGAAATTACCGGTAATGCATTCTACGCGGAATATTGGCCTTTAGAGCATTGAAAGATCAAAGGAAATTTTAAAAATCATATAACAATTAGGACAAGGTTCCCTCCCCCCTTTTTCCAGAAAATATTCAGACAAATTATCTCCCCTTCAAAATTTCAGGCAGCAACCATATTACTTCATGCACATCTTCAAATGGTGTATTTCAACTGTGTAACATTTCATCAAAATCCAAGCGGCCATTTAGGAGAACATGAGCAGAAAAGGTACATGGACGGACAGACAGACTGACGGACAGGGTGATTCCTTTTTTGTTTGCAGGGGGTATAAAAAAACTTGATGAGATAGTTCATGTTTGGGCCACCATCTAGGTGTGGGATAGGTATGTCCTCCCAGACACAAAAGCATATCAAATATCAAGTGACTAGGAGTTCTGTTGCAGGCTGTACCAACTGCTTGTGAAAAACTTGATGTGACTGTTCATGCATGACTAAAATGTAAAGGCCAACATCTGTAAATGGAATCTGTATGTTCTCCTAAAGATGAAACTTCATCTCAAATATCAAGGGGCTAGGACTACTGGTAGAGGCTGGTACAAGCTGCAACAACCTGACAGGATTCAAACTGAATTCATATTCAATTTGCTTCAAACATTCAGTATGAATTCAATACATGAAACAAATACAGAAAACAAGTCAGGAAAATTGTATGTGAATACCAGTTTATCATTCTGTTTAAAATCAAAGTTTTAAGATATAATACTTACAATTGATTTCAGAGAACATCTGGTTTTGTAATTTTTTTCTAACAATTCCAACACTTTTGGAAATCTATAAATAGATAAAGAAAAAATCATTTGTGAAAATACTGTATACAATTTTCCTCTGTAAGTTTGAAACATATGTGAAATAATTTGGAATTAGGAAGAAGTGTTGCTGCT
The DNA here is from genome assembly GCA_002080025.1 of Modiolus philippinarum. Lineage (NCBI taxonomy): Eukaryota > Metazoa > Mollusca > Bivalvia > Mytilida > Modiolidae > Modiolus > Modiolus philippinarum. The sequence continues at coordinate 128,771 of MJUU01025090.1, forward strand.
ACGTATATGATAAGAGTGAATTATGGTGACTTTACATGATTGAATTCCATCTCTGAAGAGCTCTTTCCAAAGGCAGAATTTATTTAAGGTCATTTCATGCTTGGTACATGTTTATACACTGACAGTCCACCATTCTGAATTTTACTCTTTAACCTTTAATTTATCAAATAAAACAGGTAAAATTTCATTCATAAATTAACTTACTTGAAGGCAGCTCCTATGGTTTTATTTTTCCTTGAAAAACATATTCTTACAAGACCATCCCATTCCTGAATGAAAAATGTATTTTAAATTTTAATTATGTATCCAATACACATATTAAATCTGAATTTGCACTTCGAGTTCATTTTGATATGAAAACCAAATTTTTATATGAATTTGGTTAGTTTTCCCCTAGTTTGCAAAAATGTTCTTGTTTGCATATAGATTCAACAACAGCATCCAGTGAGAAACAACACTTCTCAAGTTGAAAAAATTAAATTTTCAAGCTTTTTAGCTCATCTGACCCGAAGGGTCAGTGTGAGCTATTGCCATCACTTGGCGTCCTTCATCTGTCATCCGACGTCCGTCCGTTAACTTTCCACATTTCATCTTCTCCTCTGAAACCACTGACACAAATTCAACCAAACTTTACAGGAATGATGTATGTAAGGTCCTTTACAAAGATTGCTCATTTCGCTCTGAGCCAATAAAAAACATGACCGCCAGCTAGAACATAGTTTAACATTGGACCCTATGGGAAAAATCACATTTTCATCTTTTCCTCTGAAAGTCAACCAAACTTTACAGTAGTGATGTATGGAAGGTCCTTTACAAAAATTGCTCATTTCTTCCCAATCCAGTAAAATAAATGAAAAACAGCCAATCAAAGATTGCCATCCCCCCGCTACCCCTTTTTGGACCCCCTCCCCTTGTAAAAAAAGACAAGTGTTTTTGAAACTAAATTAATCATCGTAACTGTAAAACACCAAAAAGATATGGTTGCTAGGTAGAATTCCAAAAAATAATGGGTCTTTGAGAGTTTCAGGAACTTTACCAAAATTAGAATCAAAGATTTTTGCAACCTGGCTGTTAAAAATCACCATTTGTACTGTAAGGAATTGAAAGAGATATGGTTGCTAGGTAGAATTCCAAAAAAAATAATGAGTCTTTGAGAGTTTCAGGAAATTTACCAAACTAAGAATCAAAAATTTTTGCAATCTGACTATGGAAAATGATCACTGATACTATAGGGCATCAAAAAAGATATGGCTGCTAGGTAAAATTCCAAAAAGAAATCAGTCTTTGAGAGTTTCAAAAAATTTACCAAAATTAGAATCAGTCTTTTGCACTCTGATTATTGAAAATGATCTTCAGTACTGTAAGGAATTGGAAAAGATATGGTTGCTTGGTAGAATTCCAAAAAATAGTAGGTCTTTGAGAGTTTCAGGAAATTTACCACAATTAGAATCAAAGATTTTTGCAATCTGACTATTGAAAATCATCATTGAAACTTTAAGGCATCAAAAAAGATATGGTTGCTAGGTAAAATTCCAAAAAGTAATTGGTCTTTGAGAGTTTCAGCAAATTTGCCAAAATTAGAATCAAAGATTCTTGCAACCTGACAGTTGAAATTCATCCTTATAACTCTAAATAATTGAAAAAGATATGGTTGCTAGGTAGAATTCCAAAATATAGTAGGTCTTTGAGAGTTTCAGGAACTTTACCAAAATTAGAATCAAGGTTTTTTGCAATCTGACCATTGAAAATGATAATTAAAACTATAAGGCATCAAAAAAGATATGGTTGCTAGGTGAAATTACAAAAAATAATTGGTCTTTGAGAGTTTCAGGAAAATTGGAATCATATTTTTGAAATCCTAGTGTTCATACTAGCTGATGACATTAAAATATTCCTTAATTATAAAACTTCATGTTGAAATTTCAAAAATTATTAGTCTTTGACATTTTCAGGAAATTTACCAAATTTGGCACCAGGGTCTAAATTCCAAAAGCTTAGAACGTATTCAAAGAGCAATTCCAATAATTCCTCATGAAAATATAAACCACAAAATCGAAATTATACATAGAGTTCCAGTCGTTCTGATGAGTACTAATTGTTTAACATTTTTTGGCCCCTTAGGGGCATGCCCCAAGGGGTCATACCAAAACTCTGCTATCATCAGTAAATGAGATGCATATAATCGAACTTGCATACAAAGTTTCAGCTTCCAAACATGAATACTTCAGAAGATTTCGCTTATTACTGGATATCTCGAAATACATTTTCGCTCATTTTTCTGCCCTGAGGGCAAATTTCAAAATTCCGAAACCTTCGGCACTGACAACTTTTAAAGTGTTACTTATACCCTTATTACAAGGTTTCTGCGATTTAAGGTGTAAGAGGAGTTCCAACGGAATCGATTTTTTTCGTTTTTTGGACCCCTAGAGGCCATGCCCTGAGGGGTCATACCAAAGTTCCGACACCCTCTGTGAAGTTGCTACATAATATGAGAGTCCATATCAGAGTTTCAACTTTCTAGCCCAAATGGCCTTGGAAATTTCTTCAATTATTGGATATCCCGAAAATTCGTTTTCGCCCATAATTTGCCCCTAGGGCGTTTGACCTAAATTCCGAATCCACAGTGTGCTACTTCTGATCATACTCTAGTATGGTTTCAAGTTTCAAATTTGTATCTCTTATAGTTCCAGAGCTATTGGGGAGCATTACAAACGCATGTACGTACATACGGACGGACTTCATTACATAATCCCCCCGCTTTCGCTAAGCGGGGGGATAATCAAAGCTCTATAAGAGCTGAAAGTGTTCATATGTGTGTAAGTTAAGGTGTCTCAGTGGTATTATTCCACCATTTTTGTTTAATACTTGTTCATTTAGGTTTATTTGTATTTGCTTATAGGACATATGAGTAGACTTTTAGGTATTTTATGTAATTACTAACAAGGACCCCATTGGAAATAAGTCTTTTTTGACCTTATTGGTTATCCTATGTGTTCAATATTACAATTTATATACTTTTAAAACTATTCATTGCTTAGCATTGTTTTATATATTGTTTTATGTGTACATGATACGACTGTATGCACTTGCCTGAATAAATAGTATTATTATTATTATCATATTGATATCACTATAAAGAAATTAACTTTTTGCAATTTTTCTCTCTTATCATTTCAACGTTAATGGTGATCCCTAATTTTTATTTTTTATATGTAAACTATATAGTTATCTCAAAACAGATAAAAAGTATGAACAAACTCTATAAAAGTATATTAAAGCTATCCTTTCATCTAAACATTTTTCCCATCATTTCTTTGTAAAATCCTTCAATTTTTAATTTCATTTTTTTTTGCACTTAAATGCACAATGACCCTAAAATTTTATTATATATTTTTAACAATAATACAATTATGTTTCTACAAAGAAATTTTCACAAAATTCTATACCCTGCAGACATCTTGAATAATTCACCAATTTCAAACTTAGGCATACCACTGTGCAGTCAAAATATGATATCACAAGACTATGGAACTCATTACCAAATGAGGCTAGGATCTTATCATCATTTGGAACCTTTAAAAATTTGATTGTTCATGTAGTTCTTGTAGAAAATAACTGAAGCCTGCCCCATAACTGCTTCCATTTTGCTTTTACTTTTTAATTACTATGCAGTATATTTCTTAGAAATAAATTCTATGTGTTCAATATTACAATATAAATTCTAGCTTTTATTTTTTATGTTGCTTTTGCTATATACCTATGCTTTTCATCAATAGTGCTTTATATACTTAGTGCTGCTTTGCTTTAGATGTTATTTTTTGTGCTCTTTGACACGTATGTGTTATGTGGTGTATGTTTGTCTATGTAATATTTATATGCATGACTCATTGTTTCATTGTTGTTTGTTTTTAAAATATCAAGTCGGGTTAAGAGCTATGAAGAGCTCATGTTTGTATGTTATTTGTATATATGATTCCGACTTTAAATAAAATTTACTTACATACTTACTTACTTTACTTATGTTGAACAAGATTTGTTAGGAGTATGACTTCCTAAATTATGAGCGTTGTTTTACGGATATGAATTATTAACCTTTTTAATTCTAAGGAAATGTGGAATATTGATACACCTTAATATTTTTATGCAGATGCAGAGGATATCCAAATGTTTCAAGACAGATACGGCCACTCTTTACGTACATTTTTAAAATGCAATTCCCCCTCGAGAACATAAACGATTATGCAAGATGAATTTTGAACATGGATTGACAAATTTAATAATAATCATAAAGTTCAGACAAGTAAAATGAGCCATTCAGAGACAACAAAACTACCTACAGGCATCATGTTATTTATATCCACACGCAAATTAACATACATGCGCATCGAGTGCAAATTTAACATTTCTACCAGAGCAATCAAATAATTGAGAATCCTTCACTCAGTCCAACATCTCCCATTTCTGATTACAGCAGAATCACAGCAGAGAAGGTACTGGTATGTGTGCTGTTTGTCTCAAATATCGAAAATGTAAACAAACATTATTCTGCGTCCTCTAGCGGCTGATCAAGTTTGGCTGAATATTTAAACACATGGAATATTTTATTTGGGTTTGTACCGCTGCCTGAAAATCAGGCAGTTGACGTATCAAAACATCATACAAATTTTAAAAATGTGCAACAACTTTCATAAAGAAACCATTTTGACATCTTCAAAGATTATCCTGATATTTTTATTTTTCATATTCCTACACGTGAAACAAATAGGCCCTATTTTCATTTTGATAATGTACTCGTTAATCGTTTACTTCTCAATGCAGGAAATTTAATAAGTTTAATAACAGCGAAGTAGTAATTGGAATTGGTTTTTGGTGTATTATAAACGTCTCCTACTGTATACTCAAGCCTATTCAACACCTCCTTTTTAGTTTCAATCCGCCATCACTTTAAAGCCTTTAAGCACCTGAATTCCCGCTTTAGCTGTGATCAAACATTTTTATCATTTCAGGACAATAGTATGTAAGGTTCTACCAGATTATTCAGTAAGTTTACTGTATTATTTATAATTTTATAAGTAGACTTTTAAACTGTTTAAAAGTTTCCCGCCCTGCAACATCTATTTTTATTCAATTCAAGCTGAACCGATAGCTAAAGTGACGAACACTAAAAACATGGCCGCTAGCAGGGAACATAGTTTAACAATGGACCCTATGGGAAAAATCACATTTTCATCTTTTCCTCTGAAACAACTGAAGCAAATTCAACCAAACTTTACAGAAATGATGTACTAAAGGTCCTTAACAAAGATTGCTCATTTCGCTCTGATCCAATAAAACACATGGCCGCCAGCCCAGAATTAAGTTTAACATTGAACCCAAAGGGAAAATCACATTTTCATCTTCTCCTCTGAAACCAATGAAGCAAATTCAACCAAACTTGACAGGAATGATGTATGGAAGGTACTTTATAAAACTTCCTCATTTCATTTAGATCTGACAAAAAATATGGCCTCCAGTACAGAAGATAGTTAAACATTGGAGCCCTGTATGAGAAAACCATCCTTTTCATCATCTTCTCTGAAACTATTTAAGCAAATTTAACTAAATGCATAGAAAGTCTTCTTCAAAAATTACTCATTTCAATAGGATTGGACAAAAAACATGGGCGCTAATGGAAAACATGGAGAACATAGCTAAGCATAAGACCCCATTGGTAAAAAACTTCATTTTTGGTCATGAATGGCAGAGAAGCATTTTGTCAGGTGAGCGATACAGGCTCAGTCTCTGAGCCTCTAGTTAAAAAATGTGAGGCTTGTCAGGCCAGTTACAGTTGTGGAATTCATTTCTCTAATGAATTGAAGGAGATACTTGACACAAATATTGCACTCTTTCTGCTGATCAATGAGTTCTACAAAATGACGTCATCAGGCGTGGTCACCTTTTTCATGTCATCACAAAAGAAAAGTTGGAAGAATACAAACAAATCTGTCGTCAAAATTGAATTTCAATCATAATAAAGTGCTGCGAAATGAAAACTCTCTTGTGAGAGAAATACTTTTAACATATCGGTCAGGAGGTGTTTAAATTAGCTACAAATTATAGAGACTGACCACTCTTGCTCTATATTGCTTATATAAGGCTTTGAATTAAGGTGGTACGATCTGTCAGATAGAATTTTCTGATATTTTCATGACTTACACTTTTGTTATTTGAGCAAACAAAAAATGAAGCTAGAAGTGGGAGCAGTCACAAACGACAGCTAATCCCCTCGCCCGCAGTAAAGAAATAATAACCCTAATAAAATCTAAAGATGTATGAATGTTGAGAGTACATCCACTGAACATTAAGATCATTGATGTGTAACATGTAGTATCTCAGATAGATGGAAACTAAGACCCAAGTCAGTCAAGTGTAAAATGTAGGTCAAAGTGATCCAATTATCATCTGAAGCTGCAAGACTCTCCAAGATACATCAACTGACAACAGATGATTGATGTGACGCATGGAGTATCTCATACATGAACCTTAACGAAAACTTTAACCAGAGCCATTGAAGCATAAAATGTAGGTCTGAGTGACTGGATTATCATCTGAAGCAGCATCACTCTCTAAGACGCATCCACTGACCAAAGATGATTGATGTGCCACATGCAGTTTCTCAGATACGCAAACTTTAACCTGAGGTGGGACAAATGGATGGACAGACAGCCAGACAGACGGCTGAGATGCTATTTCCCCTCCCCAACTCCGTTGGGCGAGTGGATAATAAGTATTGGGGTGACCTGACATATAAGTGTGATATCTGTCATATAAAAATCTGCTATTTTGGTTGTAAGTAAGGCAAAATTACCAAAATTTTTAATTCATTTTAGTTACATCATACAGAATTTTATTTTAATTTGGTATAATATTAGCAAATGCACTTGCCTTCGATTTGCATATAAAAACTATTGATCACCAAACTCATTTTTGACTAAAATGACGAAAAACTTATTTTATCCTTTTTTTTGTTATGCAAATTATCTCCCCTTAATAGAAGATGATTTTGCTGAAAAGGTTCAATAGGATGCATGGTTACCTATGGCAAATAGCATATTTGATCAAATTTAACTGTTATAAAACACCAAATATCATTATGTCAACATTCCTATGGTAAATTCTGTTTTTTTGTCAGATGTGCGAGAATGATGCTCAGTTTTAAACTCTTGTACTACCTCAATACAGCACCATATTGTATCAGATCATAAGTTTATAGCAAATGATTCAAAACTGACAGATATAAAATGAAAATAATATCTCAAGAACTACTTTAAACCCTATAAGCCTAAAATCAATTGCAGCCTGAGCTTTATGATGATAGGCACCTTTAATAACAAGTTTGAAAACTGTCGGCGACTTCATTCACAAAGTTGTCTGATAGACAAAGAATGGAGGGACTGACATACTACTGACTGAATCACATAATATCTTGACATGTGTTTTTAAGGAGGATGAAATATAAAGACTGGATGCTAAATTCAACCATGTAATACAATAAATTCTAGGTTACTCAATGAAAGCTTGTTACAAGAAATCTTTTAAATGTAGAGAATATGGCACTCTCTCAACATATGAATCTGCAAATATAATAAATGCCTAGATATTGCAAGGTTCCAATTATTCCCATAATGGGAAATAAATCAGTGACTTACCTGAAAATTAATTGGAGGTGGAGGATTTCTTGGCTCAATTCTGACAACACTAGATTCTACTTTTGGTGGTGGACGAAAGTTATTCTTTCCAACCTGTAAGATTATGACACATAAATAATATCATGATAAGTTTTTGTACATGTTCAATATAAAACACTGTTCAGAAGACTGATTAATAATAAGTTTTTAGGTACAATTCTTCATGCATTTTGTCAAATTATCTGAGCCATTCCTGCTTCTAATGTGCTAATATTAATATCTCTCCAGATGTTTCTTCGAGTCATGAATTCATTTAAATAGTAGTGTGTTTTGTACCCATGTCATCATTCCTAATCTGTAGTTTTGTGGTCGCTTGTGTGAAAGCCTCTTGGATCTCTTATCTTGATATTTGTGGGAATCTGCATGCTAAAAAGTTGTAAAATACAATGCTGTCACAGTTTATGTGGATCAATTGCAGTTTCAGAGGTTCAAGGTAAATCAGTAAACTGTGGTGGAATGCTGTTCATAAAGATAAAAGGCAAAATTAATGTAAAATCAAGAAAGGTTAAGTTTCCTACGAGTTTTCACTTTGTTACTATTATGAAACCAAAAGACTGACCTTGCAACTTTTTGCCTAAAATAGGTTCTGTAAGTCTCTCCATGTGACATCGATATATCACGATAAAATTGCATTTTGAGAAAGTTTCCTGCCAAATAATGACATTGCAGGATTATGAAGTTCACATTTTTTGCTTGAAACATCTTATATTTTTGTTAAAAATGTAATTTCCGGGTACAAATTATGTACCCGAAAGTTCCTAAATTGTACGAGACTTACAGACCCTATTAGCAATTGAGAAGTGTTTTAACACACTGAAACAAAAATTTCATTATCTGAAAATAGTAGGAAGCAATAAGAGATGACAGCTAATCCCCTTGCTGACTTGTTGTACATTTATGTTTCATGTAATAATATAAGTACTTCATATAAGTTAAAGACTGTTACACCAACTTTAACATGAGTCATTAACAGAACAAAGCAATTTGATTTTAATACAGGGCTTTATGACTATCCAAAATATATCTACTGGTACTCAAAATATCATCACATACTATCAAATGTAGTATCTGAGATCTGGACACAAATGTTGCACTGAATCACTCATGCAAGAAATGTAGGTAATAATGACCTAATTTTTATCACAACCCTCATGACTATCAATGACACATCTACCAACATAATTGTATTCCTCTAAGAATTGTAAGAACGAGATCTGGACTGGTACACAAACTTTAAACCCGAGTCCCTCAAGGCCAAACATGAAATGAAGGTCAAGTCCATTTCTTATAAATTTCAAATTCAAGGATATCTAAAAGCTTCAAGTGCTTTAAAGATCATAGAATATAACTTTATGGTGGACAAATGGAAAAACTGCAAACACCATATAACCTCTCTAACACTGTTGGTGAGGGGGTCAAAATTCTTAAGAACATTTTTAGCCACAGCATGACCTACTGTTGGTGAGGGGATTAAAATTCTTAAGAATATTTTTAGCCACAGCATGACCTACAGTTTGTGAGGGGGGCAAAATTCTAAAGAACATTTTTAGCCACAGCATGACCTACTGTTGGTTAGGAGATCAAAATTCTTAAGAACATTTTTAGCCACAGCGTGACCTACTGTTGGTGAGGGCATCAAAATTCTAAAGAACATTTTTAGCCACAGCATTACCTACCTTCATCAAATGATCAACTCTTGCTAACAACTGTGTATTTACTGACAATCTACAATATAATTTATCTCCTGGTTTAGCAACAAGTCTCTGGGCAAATTCTCTCTGGAACATTAACACAGCACACCTGTAATAATTGAAGACTGATTTAGTATAAAATAGTTAGCCCATGAAAATATATTTATACAAATGTTTATAGCATTCCAATTGTTCAAATAAACATAATGGATGTCTTTGTGCTCAAATTAAAACGTTGTTATATTTTGTAATTTTTCTAAGAAATTTGATATCAGCCCAATGGTTGTCAACAACCAATGACCTGCACATGCATTGCAAGGAGAAAACAATGCAACATTATAATTTCAAATGATGTTGAACTGTGCAACTTATATAATAAAAATAACAGTGGCACAACACCTCAACATGAATCTTTTTGTGTAATTATTACAAAAGGATAGTTGTAATCATACCAGCAAAGATAGTTTTGGCAATGTCAGGAGCCAGTCTCTTTTCTATCAAAGAAAGTCCAGAGAGCAAGTGAAAATCATTCAATATTGGAAGTAGGTAAAAAAATGTTCAAGGGGCATTTAAGTCTTTGAGTCAACTATTTCAGTGCATTTTCTTGTATTCTGGTTAGTTAAACTCACCATTATTATAAATGCAGATGCTGATAAACATGTGACTTAAGCTTGCTGAATAAAGTTGATGCATTTATTGTAAGCAATGTAAGCAAACATATTTGTACTATTTTCAGAGTTGAATTTGGCAAGAAAATATATTTATTACTATACAGCCAGGATTCAGAGGAGCCTGTTTACAGAAAATTTCATCTGATTAATATACATGTGTATTTAATAATTCCACAGTTTCTAAATGAATCTGATTTTAAGAGAGGATGGTTTAAGGGGATTCAACTGCACAATAAATGTACTGTAATAAAAGAAAATGTGTCCCTGGGACATGTATGCCTCAGCCATACAGATATCTCGGCAAAAAAGGAAGTAGATGAGTGACAGACTTGAAAATGGTAGACACAGTACAATTCATCATACCAAATCGTCAGACCAAATATCAAATCATTCCTGCATACACAAGCTGAGGAATCCTTGATGAAAATTTCAGACGTACGTACGGACAAGGGTAAAACTTAATTCCCCAGTCGCCTAACAGGGGGGCATAAAAATATTATTGTTCATGTGGTTCCAATTTTCCTGGATTTTGTGGTTTGCTTAAACATCAAAATTAAGTTACAAACTAAATGCATTTTAATGCACAGAATTCTATACAAATCATTCAAGTATGCTCTAAATACCCTTCAAAGCAAAGAAAAGTGATGTCCACCAATAAAATTACTTTTACAATATTGTGATGCCATACTAACCAAAGTCAAACTAATAAACTACAGTACAGCCAGAGACTAACCATGATTAATCACTGTGATAGACATATCACTCTAAATTTTCTAATAACTATATCTTTTTTTCTGATTGATCTATCCACATAATTTCCTTTGCATATTAAATGGTAGATTGCTTCACTTTAAATGCAAAAGAAAGAATGTTGATATATTTAACAGGAAATAACATATATACATTTCACTAAAGAGAGTGATATGTCATGGTGATTTATAATGGTAAGTCTCTAGCTGTACTGTATATGTAACAGGAAATAAGATATATATATTTCACTAAGCAGAGTGATAGGTCTATCACAGTGATTTATCATGGTTAGTCTCTGGCTGTACTGTATGTTCAACACTTATTAATTACATTTAACAGGAATCCCTATTTTACTTTACCTGAAGAATGGCCCTTGAAGCAGACGTTTGAATACAAATGTCGAAGAGATCTGAACCCCTGTTTAACTTTACCTGAAGAATGGCCTGTGAAGCAGAAGTTTGAATACAAATGGAGATGAGATCTGATATGGTAGATTGGCTACACACACATCAAAAAATGGTAACTCTGTCTTCAATACATCTCCTATAATTAACTGAAGCTTGTTCTGACTAGGCCTGTAAAAATATAATGTACTTTCCATTTAAGTAAAATTGTCAAAAAGACTTTGGTAATGAAAAGTACTTTAAATTCATAATTTTTGAAAATACCAAGTAGCTTTAATACTTTAATTCCTTGTTTGACTGTTAACTCTCAACAGAGAGTATCCAATTTATCATTATAGCACATTTACAAATAAATCTGTGCTTCAGACAGTTGTCATGGTTACAATTCTACTAACAACAAAGCATTAGTCTTGAAAATTTTAACATTATAATACATGTAGTTGTAATCCATTTCTGGGAAAGAAACATGAATTTGAAACAGGGCTTATACATGTCATACAAAAATTTTAGAATGAAAACAATGATTAATTCAATGACATGAAATTTAGTGATTATTTTAGCAGTATTTCATCTATTTATTCTCACCATGTTTCAAGATGAACAAGTTAAACAAATAAATACATTTGTACATTCAAACTTCAATGGCTAAAGCACCAACGGGACTAATGACAACAGTTCAAGCTAGTGGAGTGTTTGAGCTATCGAGGTCAAACTATGTTTGAGCTTGAAGAAAGGTACAACAACCAGAGGCTCACATGAGCCTGTATCACTCACCTGGTGGCTTCTGATATAACAAGATTTTGAAATTGAAAACCCTGGCGACGATTCAGGACTAGTTTGGTTACACATGGTGTATCAGTTTTTTCAGAGAAGATTTTTGAAACTATTGAAAAGGATGACGGACAAAAGCTCACATGACCTTTCAGGCCAGGTGAGCTAAAAAGGGTTCGAAATACCTAGGGAGTTTGAGGTTTTTTGTCCCATGAAACTTTAACTGTAATTAATTCTCTATATTTTATTATGAATAAAAATACACATGAAAAAACAGATCCCTGAAAAAAAAGCTTTTTATTCGTCTAGTTGATGTTATGGTACAATTTCAGAGGCACTTGTTTCATAAAAAAAATTCCAGTCCCTCCCTCTCTTCTTCCACAAGGTAAGCAGCTATGGTTTTTACCAGCCCCACTTCAACTCGATTTTGGCTGGTTATTTCTTATCCCTTCGATATCTGGATTGCATCGTTTGATTCTTGATATATTTTTCTGTACAACTATGTCAAAAACACCTACCTTTGGGTGCCCCTTCCCTTCCAATGCGCATAAATATTCATTGAATTTGGCCTTGCCCCATTTTCAGTACAAAAACAGTTTACATCCACTTCCTGTTGGGCAGAAGTGAATGGTAAATACATTTCCTCCTCACAGGAGAGTTCAGTGTTGTTTGGTGCTAATTGATCAGTTTATGACTGACTTGTGTGGTCGTTTAACTGAGATGGTAATTGACCAAAGCTAAGTTTTCTTAAATTTTTGAATGAATACTTAAAAATGGAACAAATGTACCAATAAAAAATTAAAACATAGGTAATCAACGATTACAGAGTTC
>MJUU01025090.1:142801-155904 GCA_002080025.1 Modiolus philippinarum
CTGGATGCTGACCTACCATCAGAGATGCATGCATATGCAAGGTTACATGATCCTACCATGTATAGTGACTGAGATCTGAACTCGGACGTAAACTTGAATGTAAGTCGTTCAAGCGGAAAATATAGGTCAGAGAGACCCAATTTTCTTGGAGGCTGTGAGATAGCCCAAGATGCACCTGCATACAAAGTTTGATGATCCTACCATGCATAGTTGCAGAGATATATGCCCAAATGCGGACGCGGACGTAGACGTAGGCGTAGACGTGGACGCGGACGAGGACGCCGGGGGTACTCCAATAGTCCTCCTCAACTTCGTTGAGGCGAACTAAAAATAAATAAAGTTCATGGAACAGTCCATCTATATTTCTCATCAACTAGGAAAAAAAATATTTTAGTCACTTCTGCAAACAGGAAGTGGGTGTAAACTGTTTTTGTACTGAAAATGTAGCAAGGCCAAATTCAATGAATATTTATGTGTATTGGAATGGAAGGGGCACCCAAAGGTAGGTGTTTTTGACATAGTTGTACAGAAAAATATATCAGGAATCAAAGGGTGCAATCCAGATATCGAACGGATAAAAAATAACCAGCCAAAATCGAGTTGAAGTGGGGCTGGTAAAAACCATAGTTGCTTACCTTGTGGAAGAAGAGAGGGAGGGACTGGAATTTTTTTTATGAAAGTGCCTGTGTACAATTTGTAAAATTGTACTACAATACTGCTGCCACTTTAGTACTTGAAGCCAAACTTTGCAATGCCAGGAAAACTGATCATTGATTAATAAAGCATCTGGCTTTCATTATTATTTGGAAATGGTGTCAAGACAATCATTCAGTAAAAACTTACGTGCTTTGGACTCTTTTTTGTAATTCAGCAGCTAGTCTTGGGTCTATTTCACATGCTATAACCTATAAAGATGATAAATACATACATCAAATCAATTTCCTGCTGAGAAAAACCATGAAAGTATCTTATTATTTGAAAATTTCATTTTATTCCATTTAGACTTTTTACCGATAAATAATCAGAATGGCTGTTTTTAGAAAATTTGTAGTTTTATAAATGTTGAAGTGTTTATAAATTACGACACATTATTTACCTTTTTCGTCTTTTCCAGTAATTTAACTGTCATATTACCAGTACCTGGACCTACTTCTAATATGACATCTGTTGGTCGTAAAGCAGCCTGAAAATACAGTAATATAAAGTGGTCATGGTTCCTTCAGAGCTAAAAAGGCCTCAAAAGGGTGGAATAGTGAACATATATCAGCCTTCAATTTTCAGCATGATAGAAATGGATGGCAGACATGTATTAAGAGGGTGGAGTGATGGATGTGTGCTTACCCTAACAAGAGGCTCTTAAGAGCCTGTATCGCTCACCTGGGTCATGGCTGACACAATAAGTCAAAATAATCACAACGTTTAAGGTTCTCATTTTCAAATTTGTTTATTAATGTTTAAGGGTCTCATTTTGAAGTTTGCTGATGTTTATTAATGTTTAAGGGTCTCATTCTGAAGTTTGCTGATGTTGTATGATCCAAAATTAAACTATGTTCCCCACTGGCAGCTATTGTTGATAGGGCGTAAACCAACTGTCACCTTTCTTGAAGAAGACCATGTAAGGAACATTGTGCCTCACTTTGGTTCCAATTGGCATAGTATTTTCAGAGGAGATCTTTAAATGATTTCCCATGGGGTCCAAGGTTAAACAATGTTCCCCGCTGACTGCCATCTTGGATGCTATGCAGACATCCAGACACATTTTATGGAGGGGACCAAGTAAGGACCATTGTGACCAAGTATGATTCCAATTGGCCATGTACTTTCAGAGGAGAAGATCTTTGAATATGTTTCCCTTTAGGGTCCAATGTTAAAAACATGTTCCCTCCTGGCGGCTATCTAGGATATATGATGTGGACTTGCTGAACACATTTTTTAAAAGGGGCCACCTATGGACCATTGTGACTAAGTTTGGTTCCAATTAGCCCAGTATTTTCAGAGGAGAAGATTTTTGCAATATTGTCCAATTTTGAACAAAGTTCCCTGCTGGCGGCCATCTTGGATGACGTGCAGACTTGCCAGACAAAATTTTCAAAGGGGACCACCGAAGGACTATTGTGACCAAGTTTGGTTCTAATTGGCGCAGTAATTTCAGAGAAGATCTTTGAATGCTTTCCCATAGGGTCCAATGTTAAACCGCGTTCCCTGCTTGGGGCCTTCTTGGAAATGATACAGACTTGCCAGACACTTTTTTTTAATGGGGCCACCTAAGGACCATTGTGCCCAAGTTTGGTTCCAATTGGCCCAATGGTTTCAGAGAAGATGATGTTTGAATGAAAAGTTTACGATGGACAGACCACTGAAGGCACGAAGATCACCATGGCAGAGCCATGCAGGTCAGCTATAAAGTTATACAGGCATTGAAGCATAGATGCAACTCCAATATTAACTGAGAAAGATGTTTACAATGTTGGCAAACTAACATAACTAGGGTTGATTCAATAAATCTGACCCTACCTGAACTTCCTGACCAATCAAATGCAGTGATGTTGTGACTGATTCATAGTTTGCTTCTACATCAATATTTTACAGTTCCTTTGTAAAAAGATGACACAATGCTACATTGTGTATGAATGTATACAATATTTTGTTTGTAGAAGTCCACATTTAATGACATTATGTATTTAAACACAGAACCTGACAAAAGATATACATGTCTCAAACTGACTGTGAGGACAGATTTATTGAATCGGTTCTAAATGATACAATATACAGTTATATACAATTATTATTAAATTGTGAAATAAGTATAGTTTATGAAAGTATTTTTGCAAAAAAATGTAAAAATTTGTACAAAAACACTTTTTTGCTCTTGATTATGTAACAAATAATTATTTCTAATAAAGTGATAGCAGGGAATTTCTCTAAAACTTAAAAGAGAAAAGTAAACAAAAGAAGATTTGAAAGCAGAATTTAAAGGGAAATAACCCATAACCATATAAGGCATTGAAAAATTTTATTTATTTTTTTTTTGTGTGAAAAAAGTCAATAACTACAACACAGGCAGTTGGATTTTCTTCAAATTTTCAGAGTATGTAGATCTTGATATGCTGAACATTTTTCAAATTTACACCACCTCTATCTGTTACAGTTTTTGAAATAAAAAATAAAAAATGCATAAATTTTGAAAATTTTATGGAAAAAGGGCTATAACTCTAAGACGGTTTTTCTGATTTTCTTCAAAATTGCAGGGGAGATAGATCTCGTCATTCTGAACAATTCTACTCCAGTCAGATTTTTGATATCTGCAACGGTTTTGAAGTTATTTGCCAAAAACAGTAATTTACCCCTATGTTCTATTTTTAGTAACAGCAGCCAGGTTGTTTGGTCCTCGGACTAACGGAACATATTTTTTTAACTACATACCCTGGTGATGACCCAGGCCAAGTTTGGATTAAATTGGCCCAGTGGTTTCAGAGGAGAAGATTTTTGAAGAAAAGTTTACGACGGACGGACGGACGAGGGACGACGGACGCCAAGTGATGGCAAAAGCTCACCCTGGCATAGCCAGATGAGCTAAAAATGGAAAAATTATATATTTCTAGGGTAAAATCTGTGTTTTGAGCAAGATTTGTAATGTTTTTCAATTGTGCCCCCTAACTTCAAATCCTGGATCTCTGCTGTATGCGGCATAATTTTATTGGTATGAGAGAGTGTTTAGCTAACCAACTTGGAAAACATCTCTAGATTTTTTGATTTTATAAATATTTTTGAACAGGATATCAGGAACAGTACCCACTATTTGGACCCTACCAATAAAATATACATTAGCGTAACATCAGGCATGTCAGATACATGTAAGTGGGCTTTTTACAATATTCAATTTCTTACAGTACATTTAATCAAATCAGCTTGCAGTTATATTAATTTGTCTTGTTTACCAGTTATATATTCTGAAACTTTGGAATGTTTGCAGTAGTAAAGACTTCAGATATATACTATAGCATATATAGAAGTATAGCAATAGCATGATAGTATAGGCTAGTAATCATGATCCATACATATGTTTAGACTTATACTTATCAAATTCATCAATTGGCAAAATGATTGGTAAGCATGACCTGTTCATTTGTAATTAAACATGCTTTTATAGTCTTTTTACCTTTTCAACCATACTAGTAACTATAAGAGGGTTCTTCAGAATGTGCTGTCCAAAATCTTTGTTGAAGTTTATTCCTAAAATATAAAATTGTTTTTAAATGTTTTAAATTCTGCATGCATTTATATGAACTATAATTAAGACTGTTGACCATCATACATGTAGATGTTGTCATTGCATAGCTCTAAAAAACTGAGTACTCACTACTGTTTCACTTAAAGTGACCTGAAGTTATTTCAAACCATATTTAAAGTTGCCATGAGTGTACTTCTGACCATTGCCTCTTGCTAACAACACCTAAATATCTGGGTGGGTAAACTCCTCTGAACTCAGCATTTGAGGCCTAAAATGAGAGGTCCAAACCAAACTTGTGATTTTCATCCGATTTTGATTTGACATGCTGACAGACTGTTACTCTGCATTATGAGACAAGTATCATTCCATTACTTTTTGATCCGATATACATGATATACATGATATACATATACAGACAAAATCTAGAAACCATCATGGACCTGCATGGCTTTCTGTTTGGTTTGTTCACATTATATATTCATCTGTTTTATGATTGGTATAAAAATCATCACAAAGTTATCTTAAATCAACACAAAGGTATCTTTTTTCTACAAAATGCATTTATTTTAAAAAGAAGTAAAACATACAGGCATGACAGGTTATAAATTTGGCCATGGCTATTTAGCTGGTAATGGGTAAATAGCTCACAGGCTATTTGACTGGTGCTGGTCAGCTAGTGTGTTGACTTTTCTACCAGCAACAGTCAAGTAGCATGCAAATAGCTTTGCTATTTTACCAACATTTTAAAAATTTTATTGAAAATATGACGGTGTATTCCTTTTTTGCGAAATGAAAGGTGGTTATTTTGAAATTGAAGATGGCCGGTTGTTATAGCTGGCTTTGTGGGTTTGCAGTATTTGTGTGATGTATTTTGGTAATGACTGAAAATTCGATTACATGTACTGATACATATGTAAGTAAAAATAAAAGTAATAAATTTTTATTTTGTTGTTATTCAGATCTGAAAAGTTTTAAAGTCATTTATGTTTTATTTATGGGCTTTACTTTTTAATCAGTATAACACACTTCTGACTTCTATCCATGACTTTGTTTTGTTCTTTTGGCATATGGAACTAAATATGGTTTGTTTGTTGCATTAAATGGTTTGAAACCCTGTCATATTTATCATCCCTTTGGTTTCATACTCGCTACTTTAATTGTTTTCTCATGCCATATTCAAACTGAATGGTGGTCCCCATTTTGATTATTTCTCCAAAGGTTCATTCTCTTTGCTTTGAATAATTTCATCCGGCATCTTCTCATTTCATTTATACAAATGAAAACATCTTTGTTTGGATCTGTCATTTTTACAATGAAAACAATTCGCAAATCAGCTGATCGGCAAGGCAATTCTAACGACAGAACTATGGATGGCCGAAACAAACTTCGTCCTACAATATAAGACTCCATGAGGCGGGATATATTTAACTTGTCATGGTTTGATTTCATGTTTCCTTTATAGGCTTGTTCACTAATACAGTCAGTGACGTCACAAAAATAAATTTTGGTTGGCAAAATTGTATTTAAACAATAAATTGTATTGTATAGTACATTGTAATGGGACAGAATTTTATTTTGTAAATAACTTTTTACAAACTAGTCCGATTTGGGATCTGTAAAATGCCTAATAAACCTTGAGATTTTCACATTTTTTTCAACCGATTTACTTTTTCTAAATTTTCTCTAAATAATTTAAAATGTGTATTTCAAATATTTGGAAACTGTGAAAATTTGAATGCTATACAAATATGCCAACTAGATCCAATTAAATATACAAGAGAAGGGACAGATGGAAACGACAGCTAATCCCCTCGTCCGTTTATTATAGTTTGTCTAGTATTATAAGCACTCAAGGAAGTTGCACCATTCAAGATCTGACTTATTACTTAAATCTGAGCCAGTCATGCAAGAAATGTAGTGACCTTACTTCAGTCAGGAGCCTCATACCTAAAGCATATGCATCTACTGATGAAAGATTAAACTTCTACAAGTTGTAGTATCTAAAATCTAGACTGTAACACAAACTTTATCCTAAGTCACTCATGCATGAAATGTAGGTCAAACTGACCTAATTTTTATCTGGAGCTTTGTAACTTTACAAAATGTGTTTACACACAAAATATTATTCATCTATATATATACATAGCTAGGAGTTGTAGTATCTAAAATCCAAGCTGTAACACAAACTTTAACCTAAGTCACTCATGCATGAAATTTAGGTCAAAGTGACTCAATTTTCATCTGGAGCTTCCTAACTTTACAAGACACCTCTACATACAAAATATTATTCTTCTACAAGTTGTAGTATCCCAGATCTGGACTCTTACAAAAACTTTAACCTAAGTCACTCATGCATGAAATGTAGGTCAAAGTGACCTAATTTTTATCTGGAGCTTCGTAAGTTTACAAGACACATATACATACAAAATATTATTCCTCTACAAGTTGTAGTATCCTAGATCTGGACTCTTACAAAAACTTTAACCTGAGTCAGTAGGTCAAATCCACCTATTCTATATATCAACCTCAAGTACTCTTCAAGATGCATCCATAGACAAAACATTGTCCATCTACGACTTGTTATTCAAAAGATATATGGTCTTAAGTTTGAATGGACAGACAAACGGGTAAAACGCTATATCCCCTCCCCAACTTGGTTGGACGAGGGGATAATAAATATAATCAAATATCAAAAAATTTTCTATCCTGTTAAACAATTCAGTTTAAAAGAAATTATCAAATTACCTCTAAAAACAATTCCACACCAGTCAATTGAAAATGACATTTTTATGACCCTAATTAATGATGACGATTTCTTGCCAACCAAAAGGTAAAAATTTTGATGTTGTGATGTCACAGCGAATAAGCCTATATCATTTTCTTGTCTTTTTCATTTTATTGTGAGGCACAGCCATCAGAAATTAAAATGTAAATTGAAAAAAGAAAAAGAAAAAGACAAAATACTGTATAACTAGAGGCTCACATGAGCCTGTGTCGCTCACCTGGTGACTGGTTTTATTCATTGTCACCAATAGACCACCAATGCATACTATAAATCAGTTCACCAGATGTTACATTTTCATTCTTGGATGAGGTACAAACTAAAAATCACAAACATTGGAAGGGATCAACCAAAGACAATTGTAACCAAGTTTGGTTCCCATTGGCTCAGTAGGTTCAGTGGAGAAGACATTTGAATGCATTTCCCATAGAGTCCCTATGTTAAACTATGTTCCCTGCTGGCGGCCATCTTGAATGAGGTATAAACATAAAAATCACAAACTTTGAAGGGAAACATCTAAAGACTATTGTAACCAAGTTTGGTTCCAATTGGCTCAGTGGGTTCAGAGGAGAAGACTTTTGAATGCATTTCAAATAGGGTCCCTATCTTAAACTGTGCTCCACACTGGCAGCCATCTTGGATGAGGTACGAACATAAAAATAGCAAACTTTAAAGGGGACCACCCAAGGACTATTGTGACCAAGTTTGGTTCAGCTTGACTTGGTAGTTTCAGAGGAGAAGATCTTTGAGTACATTTGATTTTCCCATAGGGTCCTATGTTAAACTATGTCCCGTGCTGGCAACCATCTTGGATGAAGTACGAACATAAACATCACAAACTTTAAAGGGGACCATCCAAAGACTACTGTGACAAAATTTGGTCCCCATTGGCTTAGTGGTTTCATAGAAGATCTTTGAATGCATTTCCCATAGGGTCCTATGTTAAACTATCTTCCCCGCTGGCGGCCATCAACCTGCTGGACATATGTAGAAATTGTACTTCTGGAAAACCTCAACACTTTTGCAATTCACATTTAACCTTTATCTCGAGCAGTTTTTGAAATAAAAGTAAAAACGTTAAAAAATTGTGGAAATTCAAAGAAAAAGCAGCAATAACTCCTATGTGGGTTGTCAGATTTTCTTCAAAATTGCAGGACATGTAGATCTTACTATGCTGGCTATTTTTATTATAAAAACTTTACTTCTATCTTCTACCAGATTCAATATATAAGACTAAAAGTAACGAAAAACTGAAATTTTTACAAAAAAGGGGCAATAACTCCAAGACGGGTACACGGATATTCTTCAAAATTGCAGGGCAGGTAGATCTCATCATGATAATCATTTTACCCCAACAGAATTTTGATAACTGTAATGATTTTCAAGTAATTTGCAAAAAATGGCATGAAAGAGCATACCCTGTTGATGATTCAGGCCAAGTTTGTTTAGTATTGGCTCAGTAGTTTCAGAGGAGAAGATCTTTGAATAAAAGTGAACCGACGGACGGACAGACGAGGGACAGACCATGCAGACAGACACCGAGTGATGGCAAAAGCTCACATGGCCTTTGGCCAGGTGAGCTAAGAAGAACGAATCATAAAATTAAACATCACGCCTCAAGGAATTTTAGATTGTTAAGTTGGACTTAAACAACCTAATCCAAAGTTATAGTTTAACTATATAAGTATGTGTATGACCGGAAGGTTGGACTACCAAATGATCTGATGATATATTGATAACATTTCAGACAACACTTCTCTTACAATGGAGGAGATAATTGTGTAAATGACATACATGTGAGCCTCCCGACGGGAGACCAAAATCTCCCACTTTTTTGCCCCAAATAACAATTACTGCTATAGTTAATTGACAAGTTTATAGCCAGGGATGTATATTTCCACGGATCAATGAACAAATAACGGCAATCATCACCTTTAGTCACATGTCAATCTAGCTTTACCTGTATGATTATTTACAATCAAATGTCTTTAAAAGTAGAGTTTTGCATTGCCAGAACCCCCAATTTTTGTGTTTTTGTACTAAATAGTTACATACATGTAGATCACTGTTTTTATGATGACTTTTTTTTATTATTTTGCGAAAATACATCTGGGTTGTCTCCCCTCTATTTTTTGTCTTCAACTAAACTGATTATTTTTCAGTAATGTTGAGATTTTATGCTATTTCTGGCAATTCTTTTAGACATTAAAACTTATTTTGCAAATAAAAAATAAACATTAATCAGTGTTTTAAGCTCCATGCATTTGCTTGAAATTTTACATAATATTTTGTTTCATAAATACCATATTTACAAAAATCAAATTATTCATTAAAAAGAAAAGTACCCCCACTTCAATTCTTTAGAAGATGATAGTATCACTACCATTTAACATCTTCACCGGGTACAACCATACAAGTGGGGTGTCGGCTCTGTATGGTAAGGGGTGTCAGTTTTTTTGTGATGAAATGTAGGCAAATTGAAGGCAAGATCAATATTTGTTAAATTACTAGACCTTATAGATGTAACGACAGGGACTTGCTTTCGGTCTAGAAAAAAAATTGTTTACTATCAAATATGAATCTCAGAGAAAAAAACACAAGGGAAATCCTATTCCTGATACCTATATTCTAAATTTAAATCATTCACGCGGGATTCTCGTGACTTTTCATTCAGTCGGCGATGAGATACCCATGTATCGAATGTAGTCTCCTGCACTAATGCGCCTTTTTTATTTATCGCCGACTGAATGAAAAGTCCCGAGAATCTGGCGTGAATGATTTAAATTTAGAATTCGAAGGTCATGGTAGTTTCACATTCAGTGCCATGAACTATCCTAAATGTCAAATACGAGTAAACGAATCGAGATATAGGAATGAAGTGGGGCTTTCCTACGATATAAAATGGGTTTTCTGTTTAGAAAATCATTCAGGAAGAGAATGTAAAAGGCAGAATTATAAGGTTTGGGTTATTTTATTGAGAAAATTGAAAACTAAGCGAGCGGGGTATCAGGAATAGGATTTCCCTTGTGTTTTTTTCTCCGAGATTCGTATTTGATAGTAAACATTTTTTTTCTAGACCGGGAGCAAGTCCCTGTGATGTAACCAATACCTCAATCATCAAGAAGTGTGTGACACTTAAAAACTTTATGCTTTACTGCACAGTTTCCACAAACACTCCTCCTCACTTTTTGTGGTCCGGGGAACGGCAACTTTTCAGGCTTGCCATTCTCTTTTAAAGCAATATTGAGATATAAAGCGTATTCTGATTGATTTGTACGACACCAGTTGATGTTGTGTGTAAATTTTAATCATCAGACTTCACAAATAACGTGGGCATTGGTCAAAATGCGTCAAATTGTATGCGAGTCGTACAGGGTGTCAGTATTGTACCCGGTGATCTTGCTTGACACAAAGTAATAAACACTCAGTGCCAAAATCATTGAACAGGACTAATACATGACATTCTTGGAAATCTGATAAATTGTTCTGAAAGTGGAGCAGTCTCTTAATACAATATTACAAATATTATTTAGCAAAATCTCCCACAAGGGCCTATGTAGGGATGATCAAAGAAAATATAATGCTGCATAAATGACTGCATTCACCAAAACTATCAGAGGAAAACATATAAAGTGGTTAAAAGTAGGTCGACGAAAAATCTCCAGTTTTCAGACGCAATCTCCAGCTGAAAATTTTCAAATCTCCAGTTTTCAGCTGACAAGTTTATCACATGTATAAAATGATTAAACAGTGTTAAATGTGTGTTATGACATAACCTCGTAGACGTATACGTCCTTGTCAAAAAATAACCACACATGCCCATTCTGTAAGTTTTGGCAGGTACCTTGTTTTTGGATGGCCTGATGCTGCCTTGACTTCTTTGGAGGTCTTTCTTTTGGCATGTTGAATTTCTCTGAAAAAAAACACGTGTGTCCTTGTTTATGGTTTTTACGGTTTTGCCAGAAAAAATACCGATTTCTCTACTCAAAATTGTTCCGTGGTAATACTGCATTGACTAACAATATTATTTATGTAATTTTGTTCATTTTAAATGAAAAAAGGCTCAATATAATTTGATAAAAGGATCGTATTTGTCCAAGCAGAGTTAAGAGAATGGTCTTTTTTTACTAGGTCTAATTTTCTAATTTGGTATTTTTTCTATCAGCACCGGCAAATTCTAATACTAGGATTGATACGGACCTTCAAATTTCCGTTTTGAAGATAACTTTTAGGACACTTTTTAAATGTATCTATAACTAGTAACTACAGTCATTTGACAGTCTTTTGCTTTGTCCAAAGACATTACATAACCACTAACAGTTTGGAAACATGAAATCATGGATCAGAACATTCACTAAAAGTTCATTCAGTACCTGTATATACACAGAAACGAGAAGCTAGAATGTGTTAAATATTATAAATATTTGGGTTTGATTATAGAAAATACTGGAAAATTTAATGAAGCAAGAAAACAATTGTATCAGAAGAGTATGAAAGCATGTTTCAAACTTTATAGGGATTTGAAATCTTCAAATCCCAGTGTTAAAACTTATTTACATTTATTTGATCATTGTATTAAACCTATTTTATTATATAGAGGACGGTGAAAGATTGAAATTTCTCAGTGAAATAAAAGTGATAATTATCTGTGAAATTATTTTCCATAATTTCACTCTAGGAAGTGACGTCACAATAGACGTCGTCAACGTTGTTGTTAAGTAAACGTCTCAGCGGATTAACATGGAAAACGTAGTTCATGAAAAGAATCTTGAATTAAACCATTAAACATGCGAGAACTGATCTATATAATAAAAACAATAACTAATCCTAGATTCTGATTATCGAAAATATTCAACTCATGATCGAAAAACATTGTAATTCACTCATGCGCTACGCGCATTCGTGAATTACTGCGTTGTTCGATCATTCGTTGAATATTTTGCGATAATCAGAATCTCGGATTAGTTATAGTATAAATCCTATATGGGTGTGAAAATTGGAGTATTGTTAATATAACACCCAAAAGAAGATCTCTTTCCCTCTTTGACATTTTTAAGGAATGGGAGATTGAGAAATTAAATTTCAAATTTAGCAAATATATTTTGGGAGTAACAAAATTGTGTACAAATATTGGAGTGATTACTTAATCCCTTTTGGGATTCGAAGCCAGAGATGTTTTTTTGATATTGCCTGCCTCCGGAGGCAGGCAATATCAAAAAAACATCTCTGGCTTCGAATCCCAAAAGGGATTAGTGATTACTGACCTTGGAAGATACCCATTATATATTGATATGTTGAAATAGTTTTTTATGTATTGGTATAGACTAGAGAAAGCACCAACAGATTTATTAAAAAATGCTTTCATAGAATATAAACACTTACATGACATTAACAAGGGACAAAACTCATGGTATTCGAACCTGTGCTTTTTCAGTGAAAAATTAGATATTGACTTACAAAATTGTAAGGGATGGAATAAAGTACGATTTAAAGTCTCCTTGAAAAAATGTCTTAAAAAAAACTTTTTAGACACATGGAGCGAAATAAGATCGCTGTATTTAACAGATAAAGGCAAACTTAGTACAAATTATTTCAAATTCAAGTCTTCATTTGAAATTGAAAATTACATATCTATTTTAAAGTATAATAATCGTAAGGTTTTGGCCAAGTTTAGATTAAGTAACCATACCTTAAGAATTGAAACTGGTCGTCATGAAAGAAAAATGAACGATCTAGGTAAAATTGAATCCATACCCAGAGGTGAAAGGCTCTGTCAGTATTGTGATCTTAGTACTGTTGAAGATGAGGTGCATTTTACTTTAGAATGCCCTCTGTATGAAAACTGTCGTAATAATTTTTTACAAGATTTAATTATTAAATATCCAAGTTTAAATACACTTAACCAGCTGAATTTATTTATTTGGATAATGAATAATGAAGACACAAATTTTATCATCTCTCTTTGCAAATACATTGATGATATTTTTCAGATAAGGAGAGAAAGCAAAACAAAATGTATTTGATCTAAGACTTATTTCGATATGTCAACTTAATAGTTTCAAATGAATTTTACTTAATTTTAAGTTAACT
>MJUU01025091.1:0-15553 GCA_002080025.1 Modiolus philippinarum
ATCACCCTTTTTCGATTTTTTTTTCAATTTTACTTTTATTAAAAAAAATTTCGGGGGTTAATTTTGGGGGGGCAATTTTTTTGGGGGGGATGACAACAAAGAAGTGTTTAGGGTGAAATTGTTTCGTGAGAATCAGTTAAAAATCTAGCAAACCTTTTTCCTTTACATGTTAGATTTGGTCCAAAACTTCCGCCCATTTTGAAATTTTCCTCTTCACAAAAAACATGCATTTTCTCGTACCGATTTCAATTTTTGACAGTATTTTTCGGATTAGTAGTCCTCTGTTTAAATGTATGATAAACTGTATAATGCATGGCAAAATCCGTATCACATGCCGTATCATCCCGAGTTAATAATATTAGCACGAGGACCTCTGTATTATTCCCTATATTAACTGATTTATAGTGTCCCGTAATGATTACTGCGCAACAAACCTTTGGCTGAAGCTGAGTAATCTTTTGTGTAATGATAAAGGTCGGAGTAAAAATCCACACACAACTAGCTGTAATGACACACCGGACATTATAATGAAGGCTCCTAGAAAATCGTATGAACTAAATGATAACTCCACTATTGAAGGCACTGCAAAAGCACCTATGGCAACCCCTGACGTTGCTAAGCCAACTGCAATGCCACGTCTTTTGTGAAAGTACTTGCCAACTATGACCACTCCAGGACCATATGCAAAAGCTTTACCAATCCCTGAAAAATTACATTTACGCTGTTTTATTTTTATAATTCTATATTTATTAACTTGCATTTTCAGATGTTGACGTACTAGTTATTATGCAGTATGAGACATTTCTTCCGTAGTGCGACAGTGAGACAATACTCCTTTAGCTAGCCGGCAGATAAGCAGCGAGCACCCCTTGACCCATCTTTCAAAATTACGTATTGTCTTTTTCTCTCTTTCCAAGATTGTTGTCATGGAGTTAGTAGTCTACGTGTGTTGGGTTTCATTCGCATGTTTATTATACTATAGGAAAACGGGACAGATAAAAAGAAGGTTTGGGCACCCATAAAACGGTTTACCCAACCGCTGGCTTTTGCTAGTGCCCAAACTAAGTCCGGCTGTCCCGAGTTATATCGTTGTTTACGTTTGCCTTTTGTCTAATTTTTTTTCATGTTTTTCCCCTGGCCAATTGTAACATATAATTGTAATTTTCTGCAATTGTAGATGTTTCCTGTTATTCTCTCTTTTTCTCATTTAACTGCGATACATTTTCATTTAGATTTCAAGTTATTCTCAAAGGTTTTTTGCAATTTCTGTCAGAAAAAACAATTGCAAATATCTGAATGAATCATATCTATAATGATTTTTTATTAAGAATATGAAAGAAAACTTGCCTCCTATAACTCCATAGCTAATAAAAAGAATATACAGGTTAGGTGATAGACCTGATATGATCATGGACGCAAAAAGGATTATACCACCAGATATTACTACCACTCTGTAGGAAAATCTATGACACAGTGCCTCTGCCACTGGTCCTGGAAATACAAAGTAAAGTATGATTTGACATACATGTAATTGGCGATTTTAGTGTCTAGTTTATTGGCAATCAAGGAGAAGACACAGCAAATATTTATAATTTTTGGGCATATTAATGGTATAATTCTTGTGTTTAAAATTTTAAAATTCAATGTAGCCGTCCATTGGGGTCAACTTCATCTGATATTTTCTTAATAACACACATTTGGATGGTACTGATGATCACAAATGGTTATGTGTACAAAGGAGGGTTTGATATATTTCTGGATTGAAATTGCGTATTTATGCTTTATTAGGTCCCCAAAATATTCTTATTGGCGAATTATTTTTATTTTATTACACTTAAGCTGTTTTTATATAGTTGACGCCAGCAAATTATCCAAAGAATTAATCAACTAGTGTTTATCTGAAATTCTTACATGGCTCTTGCTAATCGTAAACCAGTATAATACTCGATAACCGTATATTTCATACATGCGCAAAGGGTATTGGAATTTGAGTAAACGGGATGAAATTTTTGATATTGCTTGCTTTCGATTTAAATTTTGAAGTGTTCAAAAACGTCAGATTGTGTATTGTGACGTCATAGACACAGGCAGCGATGGAGACGGGGAATCTGCCTTTTCTTGGATCGCTTCAGAATGGAAAATACCATTTTTGTCATATTAAAATATAAAAAATTCATGATAGGTATATAGTATGTGCTGGCCTTTACCTTCGCTAATGCTCTGGGTTAAATTTACGAACATACTAGCCCATGGTAACCATAAACCTGCCATGAATTATTTCTTAAATAAACTCGCTTTCCATGACGTTGACGAATGATGATATTTGACAATTGGATTTCAGTGTACGTGATATTTTTGTAATTGTAGGTTGCAATGTTCGCCATGACTGTATTACCAATGAAAGGGTATGGGGTAAATGAACATGAGACGAATACAAAAGTCTCTACAAATACATGATTAAATCAAGAAATGGGACAACGCTTTTATTGTTGTTCTTCATCTTGAAGCCATCATGAGGCCTTCAACAATGAGCTATTCTCATAATTCATAGTAAGTTCAAGGCAGTCCCCCCTGGCACCGGTTCGAACAGAATTCATTTCTTCTAAATGTCGAGCAACGCCACGTCCATGTATCTTCTCTTTTGTTTATGGATGCTAGCTTGTCAGCAAATATAAAATTAACTGGCAATGTGTTCTTACAACTGCTGTCACTTGTTGCCCGACAAAAAGACTACGAAGACACTCAGCGCATCAATTGCAAGAAAACTTGGCATAATAAAACAAGAGTTGTATGTACTTTAAATATAATGGTCAGAATAAAAATTGGAAATTACAAAAAAAAATAATAATAAAATGCAAAATTTGAAAATATGACAGTGTATCCATATGATATATTCTCTAAAGAAAAAGTACGCCTTAACTGAAATTAGAAAGAATACATCTCTTGCACGGGGAATCTTTTTACGAACTCAACACTGCCGAAGAGACAAACTCCAGTCTTAAATTACCAATGAGAGGACATGCAATAAATGCACATCAGACAAAGTCTGTACAAATACATGTTTTAACCACGTAATGGAACAACGCTTTTATCGTTGATCTTCATTTTGAAGTCACCATGAGGCCCACAACAATAAAAAATGCTCATACTTCTAGTATGTTCAAGGCGGCCCCTTGCACAAGTTTTGAGGGAAATCGTTACTCAATGGTATCCGAGTTCTCGTTCATCCGAACTACATGGACAAAACTAAAATGATTCTCTAAAATAACGCAATACTTTCTTCTTTATAATAATATTGATATGATAATTTGTTACTATTATAAAGGATACATTATTATCTATTTGAGATGTAGATAAGCAAATTTTGGTAATCTATTTCAAATTACTACACTGCTTACCTACTCCAAGGGTAAGACTCACTGATAAGGATGTTACCCAGGCTGTAATGGCTGCAGACTTATCAAACTTTTCTTCAAATCTTAAATACAAGATCCCAGCTGCTCTGTTTAAACCAGCTACAATGCAAGTCAAACAAAACTTATTTAGATTTTCATGTATTATGTAAAACATTACCCAAAATAAAAACCATTGTTGCCTTCAATATACAAGAGGGTAAAATAAATAGAAATAGTGAAATTCTATAAAATCGCTGAATTTTTCTGAATTCCCTAAAAGCTAAGCAATGAAAGACATGAATATAAGTACTTTAAAGCTATTTCACTATCTCAGTTAATATTGCATTTGCCTTAGCCGCGCAGTTGTATCGTTTTTTATTCTTCCTTCGTTTTTATGTAAGCCTAATACAAACCGACAATAAAATGAATCAGCATGCTGCTGATCACAATAAACCATCCCCATCCTCCGTCAGAAAATTGTTCTGTGGATTGGTCGTGGGGGTTTCCTCTTCTGTGCAATGTTTGAGACTGTAAATTGTTGTTAAATTCTTTCGGGGAACCATTATCTGATTCTCTGTTGTCAATTTTATTCAGATAAGTTAGATGTCCACCATATCCGAGTTCATTTCCCACTATTTCTGTGCAATGTCTTGAAGACTGTAAGATGAAAGATTAAATCACGTGAAAAGATACCATGATACTGTGACAACAGACAGGGAGAGGGATTTAAATAATTTTATGAAAATCTACCATGTTTTTAATTTTGTTCGTCTTAGTTTGTGAGGGAAATAAATTTTAAGAACTTTAGGCCGGTTTATTCCTACTGTTACTGTTTTATACTGTACATTTGTAACATTATAAAAATAGTACAGATCAAATCATCTTTCAAAGTACTGAAAAGATTTCTCAACTATATTACATGTATTCGATTGTAGATTTTATTCACTTATCTTACCCATTGACCGTGTATTAAACGACAATTAATTTATCAAATATTTTGACATTATACCCTTTTTGTGTATTTATAACCTTTTAACCCAGTACCAGCGTACACATTGGCAATCTTGGCAGTTTCTAAGTTGACAGTGTAGATAAGTTAATTTATTTTTATTTATTTTGAATATTTGTTTAAATTTAAGTATGATTTTTTACAGTAATTTAGTGCTTGGTGCCAGAAAAAATTGGCCATTAAAGTTTTAATCATACCTGCATTCCATTGGCAATATGAATCGTATATGATTTACAGTATATCCAAAAACCAAATAAACAAGTGATATTGACGTAACAAATCAGAAATTTAAGGAGAAGTACCTGGTTGACATTAAGTAAACAAGGTACACGGTTATCTCTCCAAACTTTACAAGTGTAAATTGTATGGCAAAAGGACACTGGTAAAAATAAGAAAAATAATGTATGAAAAAGGCAATTTGAAATATTATTATCAGTTAAATAAAAATCGCGGTCATCTGAGGTGATGGATATCTAAATTGTCAAGCCTACCATGAGTTATTTTATGGGCTTAAGCTTGACATTTTTTGTATATTCACAAAATCTCCAAAAGTGCCAAAATTGTTTTTATTATCATTCACAAATATGAGAACTGTTATTTTATCATGATCTTGGTTGTTCCCTTGACATTTTGATATACAGACTAATTCCTCTGACGTTGTTTCTTATGTTTTTCAGTGACGATATGATTTTCCGCGGACGTTGGAGCTTTCTAATGTTATTTCCCGGCGGCGCGTACTATAGTTATTCCACGGACTACATCGGGTGATCTCTATGCTGAATAATAAAATTCAATTAGGATAAAAAATATTCAGATTATTTCAGTCAAATTCTTCTATTACAACAAATAATATTGTTTATGTAAAATATGTAAAAATGTTTTAGTTAAGATGCATCTTTTATTAATATGTCGAAAGGGCAATCAGCTGAATTTGTTTATTTTTGAAGATATTTAAGCTCGTAATTGTTTCATTCGAAGGGGTACTTGAGATCGGATAAAATCGAGCATTAGATATACCCCGTAAAGAATCCTTAAATAAGTGAACTTAGCCATCTTCACTGACAAAACACCTCGCAATCGAAGCTTATTTTGAGTAGTCGATCAGTTTCACTGCTCGCACTATTCATCCTTCTGTTGCGATTGTAATCTTTTAGCAATACTCGAAATGATTAAAACCGAAAATTTGCAGAAGTTATTTATCATGATCAATCACAAGTCAAACGGTGCATAGATTTACCGGCTGTATTGCAATCCGACCGGGAAATCCAACTAGTAGCCATTTGCTATGACTGCAATACTGCTTGATATATGGGGACGCGCAGTTTGATTCAACTTAGTCAGTAGGTTGTTTCATCATTTTCATGTGGAACACATTGATCATGTTTGTCTACTGTGCAATAACTTGCCCCTGTTGTCGTGGTCATCAAGTTTTTTGTTAAAAATAAGCATTGTTTTATGCCGTCTTTTTGACATAACATAACTAGATAACATATGCCGAAGGCAGGGTGGCCTATGTATGTAATGTGATATTTTGGCGTCCTCATACGGTAGAAAAACGTGTCATTTGAAACGGGCATTATAGGTCATGAAAAGTAGATCCATAGAAGTTGAAGTTTAAAAAACGCTTGAAATGGAAGCCTTAGAAACGCTACATAGAAGACAAAAACAGTATCATTGGATAAAAAACTTGAAGGGCGAGTTCAGCGACAAACATAAATCTTTAGTAACATAAAATATAATTTCTCTAATGATATGTCAAGTTTAAACCGGTTTTGACCCTAAAAATAAGCGTTCTTCATTCAACGTACAAATGTATGTTGAATAAAACCCCGTGTTGTTTCCCGCAAAATCTTTTCGGAATACAATTCTCGGTGTTTATCATTTATCATAAGAGAAAAAGATTACACCACTTTATCTCGATTATTACTATATTTTATCCACTCTCGATAGTTAAATTAAAAAATTTTAAAAAGCTCGGCAAGCCTCGCAATTAAAATTCTAAAATTTAACTATCTCTAGTTGATAAAATATTGTAATGAGCGGGATCTTGTGATTCATAATATTCTTCTTTATCACTATATATCATTACTTTTTTGCAATTAAAATTGCTATAGACATAGTATTTGAATAAGTCCTTTGACTGCAGACAATATGTTACTTAACAGAAATCCCGGGAAATTCTGACTAATTATTAACAATATTTTAAAGCACCGGAAAATGTTTTTATGAAAACAGAGAATTCGTTTCAAAATATCCCAAACTACTGCAAAAAAAGTTAAGGGATTGTAATCCTATTGTTATACCTACATATATTAGAGGCTTCTTTTTCCTAAATGCATGACAATAAAAGTTGAATTAATTTACAATGGATAGTAAATTATTTTAGAGTTTTCCTTTCCAAAACTAATCTTGTTCATAATCGTACAAAAGTTTGTCTTTCAAAATAAAGTTTTGTAATAGCAAACACTTTAACATCAGTTTCGGTATTCCAATTGGTCGATGCATCTTCGCAATTCATGTAGCTGACTTTAGCGACAGCGCCTTAGAGACTATATCCGATCGACCCGTAGAGGCCAAAACAGTGCATTTTAAAAAAAAAAGTTTTGACATTTAACGACACCAATGATAAACTCTTTCACACAAAACTTTAAAATTGTATCAGTTTTTTTGGCCATTTAGGTTATTTTTTCTATATAAGCTATTTCGTATGTTTTGATTATTTGTCTTACATTGTTCAATTTTCATCTGCCCCGAGACATACATTGTAAATGGTTGAAATGCCAATCACCATACGTTGTTTAATTGTAAATTTGATATTGTGATATGTAATCCCTTTCAAGCTGAGATTTTTTTTTTTTTTTTTTTTTTTTTTTTTTTTAGTCAATGCTATACTTGATAAATCGTATTGGGGTCAAAAATATTTCATAAACGATATAATGTACAATGGGCTGGTGCAGATAAAAAAATAAGTTCAGCTGACCTCTCCGACCAAGTTAGATGTTTATGTCAATGTAATTAAACGGAAAATCCCACATACTTTTCCCTACATCCTGTTGCTATAACAGACCAAATTAAAGAACTACTTACTTTAATGTACCTTTTATTAATCGATTTTGCATTCAATTTATTCTATCATTTTACAGTGAACTAATCTTATAATGTATTTAATCGCTAAATAATTAATAATTTGCAAATTGGAAAGTAAGAAAATAAATGCCAAGATTAAAAAAAACTTTTATTGTGAATTTCTTAGTTCAGTTTATTTGTCGTGAATATTTCGAAAACAAATTGAAAACTAAATTCAAAGTTGCAAAGCTCCTTATACAGAGCAAGATTTATCTACTCTTGCGTAAATATTGATTCTTCTGCAAACATTCCTAGAGAATTATAGACGATAAACTCAAGTATTGTTTTGAAAACATGGAAGCAATATATTGTGTACAAAAATATAATGAAAAGTCCATTTTCTCCCTACTTAAAAACTTGAAAAAAGGTGGACCCTGAAAAGGCCATATGCAGAAATCAATTTCATATGATTTATTCGATGCATAATTATATATTTAATAATTCTCCTATATTTTGTTTCCGCCCATGCCCTTTTAGGCTGACTGGTTTTTTTCTCAAGCGCAAGGGGCGCTTGAGTGTATTTATTACGATGCTAAATTCGTTCGTACCAAATATTTGATTTTCAAATTTTGCAGTTCGCTAAATACATCCTTGGAGGTCAATCTTTTAGTGAGTGTTCATCTGTAGTTCAAATTTCTATATAAATTTGAATGTCACATTTTACAAACTATTTCTATTTGCGGACTAATATCAGTATGTAATTGGACATTTTATTATGATTCCGGAGAAAAATTGTAGGCTTTCCGAATATTTTTTTTTATTGTTATGTATACCAGTTCAGGTTGAGCTAATAAAGAGCAGTGCATACAACAAACATGAAACCAGATATTTATTCGACAGCAGCATACAGAATTAGACCTATTATCTATTTGTGATATTTTCCCGCGCATGTTCACTGAAGCGTAAAAAAAATCAAACAGGGAGATCGTGTTTTCGTTGATTTCTCGTAACACGAGATATTGTGTCTTATTAACAAGATCATTACATGTCATTTTCCATATCAGCCCTGGTATATTAGGCTGTGACTCCCATATCAAGCCCGAAGGCGTAGCCTGAGGGCTGATATGGGTCGAGGGTTAATACCAGGGACGATATGGAAAATGACATGCAATGTCATCTATTTATCGCATTTTCTAAAGTATATGAACATGTAAACATTTCAAATCTAAATTTAATGTAAAACAAAAGTTTTACAAATTCAACAAATTAATACCACAGAAAACAACAAATACACATTGTTCAAATTACACAAAATGCATAAACAAACTGAATTATTGCTGTATATATTTGTTCTCTACATATATAGACATTATAGAGATTAGCAACTTGTAGTTAATGGTATATGTAACTGACAACGATCGAAACTCTCAGTAATATTGCTTATCACCATTTCAAATAACAGTCCGACGAAATTTACCTATAATATCAGCTTTCACAAAAACTATCGAAGAGTTCTGAGTGTGTTGTTAACATCTCAGTTGAATCCTCGGTATTATATGTCTGTCACCCTTGACGTATCTAGTAGTTGCCAATCTGTATTTCTCTATCACTGCTTCTTTTTGCATCTTTCGGTTTTGTTCCTACTTTTTTGTATCACCCATACTAGTAACAATTTGTGCATGAACAAAGATCAGTAATTTGTCAAAATGGCCATTGCCTATGCACAAATTAGATTCATATTAATTAATGAGTCAGAGTATACTTGTTTTTTTTATTATCATGTAATTTTGACTATCAGATAGAGTTGGCTTTAAAACAATGTTTTTTAAATTAAATTAATCAACGGCAATTGTATATTTCTCATATATCTGTACCATACAGTGATTGTTGCATAAGATGCATAATACGAAGAAGTACGAACCCATAAAAATTTATAGTCTTTAATTATTTCTTGCCTTCTACGATTAAAGATTGGAATAAGTTATCCCTAAACACACGCCAAACAGAATCATTTTCCTCTTTCAAGCGACAGATTGTAAATCAAAATTCTAAAGTTCCTTCATTTTATTACACTGGTAGCAGACTTGTTCAAGTATTACGCGCGCGGATACGAATGAACTGTAGTTCTCTGAATGAACATCTATTTTTTGAAAAACCTAGTTGAAACACTGAGTGTGTTTATGGTGAAATTGAATCTGTTCAGCATTATATTTTTCATTGTAATAGATACTACCATGTTAGTAGACAAGATAAGTTAACTATAGGAACATGAACTTAACACAAATCGTCTTACTTATTGATCCACTTATTTATCAGATGAACAAAATTGTGAAATTTTTAGAATCTTTCAAAATTTTATCATTAAAAGTAAGCGATTTAGTTCTTGATTTAATATCTCATACAAATGCTTTAATATTATTATTAAATTTATGATATTTAATATTTCATATAAGTTTCTTCCTTATTTTTTCGCTATACACCCTTTTCAACAAATGTTCTATATACATAATTTATGTTAGATTTCATATATATTTTAAGCATGCAATTTTTTGTACGATCATTTTGTATGTGATTCATAAAGAGACAGATTTACATAAGCATTGTTATTCTTGTTTCTGAATTCTTTTTGTTATGTATAATACTTGTATGTTTTTTTTTCTCAAATAAAATGGGTTTAAACTAAGATGCATAGTATATGAAATCTAAAAATGCCGCAATTGTTAGTTTGATTTTGTTTTTACCTTGCATATTGTTTATTTGAGATGACAGGTATACATAATTACATTGGAGACAACGTTTGTGAACTACTTCCCGGCCTGCGAAGGCCCAGTGTTAAAACTATACTATTGTTATTTACGTTTTTTTTTCTCACTCGTTTGATTATTATAAAAATTAGTACTTTTTGTATATGGAAAACTAACTTGTTACTGAATATTCTCAAAACAATGTTACAGTAATACTAGCAGTGTATGAGACAAAACTTAAAAACAAGATGTACTTGAATTTTTAATCAGTTTAAAAATTTTAGTAGACTCAACTTCTATCCCTACATTTACCGCTACAGTTACAGGGCATTTGTATGTACACTATTTGCGTGACAGCACTGCCTCAAAGTATTTCAAGGACGTATGTCGTATGTACTTTTACATGTTTTATAAAATTTTGCATCCTGGTCATTTTTTTAATCCTGACATCAGAAGGAGATACCTTCTATTATTGTTCAATGTCATTATTTTTGCCCTTTTCTGTTGATTATTCCATCGAATAAGATTACAATAAGGACACATTGTACTTTTCCTGTCGTATGTTCTTGCATATTACATTTCGCTAATACTTCGTTGTATATTTCTTAGGAACCAGTAATAATGACAAATCTTATTCCATCTGATATTGATAGGGCATCTTGTTGCAATGACATTGTATTTTAGGGCATTGGGCAAATATTTATAAAGAGTGAAAGTATATAGAGTAAATACACATGAGGCAAAGCCTGTACAAAAAAAAGGAAACACCAAGCAATGGAACAAAGCTTTTATTGTTATTCTTTATCTTGATTTCACCATGAGGTTTTCAACCAGTGTGTGATTTATACCTCGTATTAAGGTAAAGACAAACCCTAGCACCAGTTTTAGTGTTTTAGTGCTGGACGTCGAAAAAGAGTTTATTTATGTTTGTTATGAGTCATTGATGTGGGAACTGGCAAAGTGTTCTTTTAACTGCAGTCATTCGTTGCCAGCGGACTAACAAGATATGATACATCAAATATTTATTGTCATATACTGTAAACCGGGAAATTCTCGCTCCGACAAGAATATTCGCGCCGTTATATTTTCGCGCTTCCATTCGAAACGCGAAAATAAAACTGCCGCAAAAATCCCGGTTTACAGTAAACATAGTTTGTGACATTAACAAATAAAACTAAAACAAGCAAGAAAAAAAAATAACAGAGTTTTGTGTCCCCTGTCCTCAGTTATGTAAGTATATGTAGGTATATTGGTTATTTGTTGTTTTAAAACAACTAGCTGTTCAGCTTAGTTTGGTAAATACATGTATGACTAAAAATGATAAAAAGAGTTGATGGAAAAATTTCAATTCTTTAATTTTCAAGAAAGCCTCTTTACTGTACTGGCAACAGTGTTTAAATTTTTTATATATGCCACTCCTACCCAAGACAAGTTTGTGTATGTGTGTGTCTTCATTTTTCTCACTTTTGAGACAGAGTAGTTCCTATTTTTAGCGGTGTGAGATTTCCTTGTCTTACACTAGTGTAAGATAAAAAAAAATCACTTGCAGTTTACCGGCAAATATTGTGTTTTGCACATTGAGGTCTGTAGTCTACATCTGTCCTCATTAGTGATCATAAGTGTATTTAATCTCTGTTTTATAAAATTATTATATCATTTGAAATAAAATTTCACTTGAAAAAACGAGAAAAAAACGTCTTTCAAAATATGGCGCGCTCGGGTATACATTCCTGATTTTATGACGTTGCCAAAAGGGACATAACTCCTTGTGTAAACAGACGAAAGGGGACGATAATTTTATGTGGATTTAGTATATTTTAGGGTGAATTATTACAGTGAGAAATAAAATCAAACACCAGTGGAAGTGCAAGACAAGGGAATCTCAGACACCCTCGGGTAAGATTTCAATCATCTCGGACTCAGCAAGCTTCGTCCGAGACTGGAAATCTTACCCTTGGGTGTCTGCGATTCTCCTGTCTCGCACTTCCCCTGGTGTTAGATTCTTAATTTCTTTTCTGTGCCGTGTCCATGTTATGTCTTTGTTTCTTTGTTTTTCCCCGATGTTGCCATTGTCCTTGGATTGTTCGTTTTAGACTGGCGGTTCGGTTCTCACTTACTTTGTATGTAATTATTTTGCTTAAGTATTGAAGATCTTTCTTTTCCATTCGAATTTTCAAGAAAAACTGTTTTAGACAAAAATTAAATTTCATCTGACGTAAATGGTTTTCTGTCACGCGTCTTTGAAGGCATTTTCAAAAAAATATGGTGGGTTAAATCGGTTCGGTGGCCCACAAAATCTTCCTGTCCATTTTTGTAATGTCCAAAAGGAATTATTCATCGATTCTTGAAAGAACCACGATAAATTTCTGATCAGTGCTGTTGCTTAATATTTGCTTGATTATGCTTTTTGACAGATTTTTTTTCCTTTTGTACTTTTGTTTCATGTCCGATATATTTTGTACTTTTCATCCGCGTCTTTGAACTTAGCTTAGCTATTTGACAAAATTTGATGCATATTTAGTATGTTTTTCTTTCTATTTCCATTCTCCATTGTGATACTGTATTATTCAAGACCGAAAGCAGCATTGCAATATAAGTCGTCATTTAAAAAAAAACTTGAAGAGGATAAGATATTCAAACCGAGTTTTATCACTGTTAAGAAATCTGTCTGAGCCATAGATTTCCATAAACGTATACGATTGATAATAAATCATGTCACTTTTTTCGGCCAGGTGAGATATTAATGTAAATATAGTTCACAGGAAAGTCCTTTTTATCCTCACATCCTGTTTGGCACTTAAAATTCCGAATTTTATCTGCATCCTGTAGCGTTCTATATGTTCCAGAATTTTCCATTGTAAAACTTTAATTTACATTGTATATTATTAGTTTATTGGCTAATACAAAGTTTTTGTGATATTTTATCTTATGAATTTCCGTCAATATTTTGTTGTGTATCCTATTAGTATGTCCAATAGGATATTACAGTACTAAAGTAAGTGAGGACCGAACCGTTAATCCAAAACGAACAATCCGAGGACAATGGCAACATCAGAAAAAAAATAAAATAAGAATAAAAATTAAAAGGAAAAAAACAGAGACACAATATGGGTACGGCACAGAAAAGAAAAATGAAGACACACACACAAAGATGAACAACACTGACCCAATAAAAAACCATGGGTGAGATCAGGTGCATCGGTAGATATCAGCTGATATCGGTCATCATTTTTTTTTCGGAGATTATATCTTTATATTGTTTTATTTTGGAGAAGACACCTTATAAAATGAAAAAAAAGAAAATGAACAATATTCATATAGAAATCATTTTTTATACCCCGCTTGATAAGTGGGGGTATTGAGTGATGGGGTGTCCGTCTTTCCGTCCGTTACACCTGAGGGTACCCATCTCTTTTCCGCTACTCCTCCTGAACCAGTGAAAAGATTTTCATTAAACTTGAACACAGTATTTATGACATAATGGAGATGTGCACCTTCTATTTCACAATTTGGTTTGATTGATTTTTGGGGTTTCCCATAGCAAAACATGGACTTAGCCATTACGTTACAAGTGGGTACCCCTCTCATCCTCTACTCCGCCTGAACCAACGAATGGATTTTCATGAAACTTTAACTCAGTCTGTTACGATTGTTTTTTTTTATTTATCACATTGGCTATAGGGGAAGGTTTGGGTCCAATAAAACTTAAAAATAACCCCGCCGCAGCAGGTTTGCGCCTGTCCTAAGTCAGGAAATTTATAAAGCCTTTGTGTGTCTTGTCTGTTTTCTAGTTAGTTTACTTTATATCTATAGGAGTCTAGGATGATGTTTATTTCGCTGAACTTGATTACTCTTTATTTAGGGGCCGACTCGGACCTGCTATTGGCTGTGGGGTCTCCTCACCGCTCATTAAAGATATTATGTCGGCTTTGAGTTGTCTCTTTGACACATTCCCCGTTTCCCTTCTTTTTTTTATTTATGACATAATGTAGATGTACATCTCCTATTTCAGAATTCGATTTGATTGATTTTTG
Organism: Modiolus philippinarum; assembly: GCA_002080025.1. Taxonomy (NCBI): domain Eukaryota; kingdom Metazoa; phylum Mollusca; class Bivalvia; order Mytilida; family Modiolidae; genus Modiolus; species Modiolus philippinarum. The sequence continues at coordinate 14,249 of MJUU01025091.1, forward strand.
GGGTTTCCTATAGCAAAACATAGACTTGGCCATTACGTTACAAGTGGGTACCCATCTCTTCTCCGGTACTCCTCTTGAACCACTGAATAGATTTTCATGAATCTTTAACACAGTCTTTATGACATAATGTAAATATGCACCTCCTATTTGATTGATTTTTTTTGGGTTTCCCATAGCAAAGCATGTACTTATCCATTACATTACAAGTGGGTACCCGTCTCTTATCTGCTACTCCTCCTGAACCACTGAATAGATTTTCATGAAACTTTAACACAGTCATTATGACATAACGAAGATGTGCACCTCCTATTTCAGAAATTGATTTGATTTTTTGTAGGGTTACATGGACTTAACCATTACGTTAGAAAAGGAGACCCATCTCTTATCCGCTACTCCTCCTGAACCACTGAATAGATTTTCATGAAACTTTAACACAGTCATTATGACATAACGAAGATGTGCACCTCCTATTTCAGAATTTGATTTGATTTTTTTGTAGAGTTACATGCACTTAACCATTACGTTAGAAGTGGGTACCCATCTCTTATCTGCTACTCCTCCTGAATCACTAAATAGATTTTCACGAAACTTTAACACAGTCTTTATGACATAATGTAGATAAACACCTCCTATTTCAGAATTTGATTTGATCGATTTTAGGGCCCCACCATGAAATGGCGGCGCCCTATAGTAATCAGCCTGTCAGTCCGTCCGTCCGTCAGCATTTTTTATGTCGTACGATAACTCAAGAATGCCTTTACGGATTTTTATGATTTTTTTACTCAAAGTTGCACTTGACTGAAGGAAGCTCCCTTTCGATTTTGAAGAAAATCGGAAATGATTTTTGGGAAAAAACTTCATTTTTATATGAAAAAGTGCATATTTTGAGAATTAGCTCTATGTCGTATCATAACTCAAGATTGCTTTCAGGGATTTTATTGATTTTGATACTCAAGGTTGAACTTTACAAAAGGAAGCTCCCTTTCGTTTTTGTGGAAAATCTGAAAATGATTTTTGGGTAAAAACTTCATGTTTATATGAAAAAATGCATATTTTGAGAATTAGCTCTATGTCGTACAATAACTCAAGATTGCCTTCAGGGATTTTAATGATTTTGATACTCAAGGTTGAACTTTACAAAAGGAAGCTCCCTTTTGTTTTTGTGGAAAATCTGAAAATGATTTTTGGGAAAAAACTTAATTTTTATATGAAAAAGTGCATATTTTGAGAATTAGCTCTATGTCGTACGATAACTCGAGATTGCTTTCAGGGATTTTATTGATTTTGATACTCAAGGTTGAACTT
>MJUU01025091.1:15558-46718 GCA_002080025.1 Modiolus philippinarum
TCCGTCTTTCCGTCCGTTACACCTGAGGGTACCCATCTCTTTTCCGCTACTCCTCCTGAACCAGTTAAAAGTTTAACCAGTTTAACCCCGCCGCAGCAGGTTTGCACCTGTCCTAAGTCAGGAAATTTATAAAGCCTTTGTGTGTCTTGTCTGTTTTCTAGTTAGTTTACTTTATGTATATAGGAGTCTAGGATGATGTTTATTTCGCTGAACTTGATTACTCTTTATTTAGGGGCCGACTCCGACCTAGCGTTGGCTGTGGGGTCTCCTCACCGCTCATTAAAGATCTTATTTTCATGAAACTTTAACACAGTCATTATAACATAACGAAGATGTGCACCTCCTATTTCAGAAATTGAATGGATTTTTTTGTAGGGTTACATGGACTTAACCATTACGTTAGAAGTGGAGACCCATCTCTTATCCGCTACTCCTCCTGAACCACTGAATAGATTTTCATGAAACTTTAACACAGTCATTATGACATAACGAAGATGTGCACCTCCTATTTCGGAATTTGATTTGATTTTTTTTTGTAGGGTTACATGGACTTAACCATTACGTTAGAAGTGGGTACCCATCTCTTATCTGCTACTCCTCCTGAATCACTAAATAGATTTTCACGAAACTTTAACACTGTCTTTATGACATAATGTAGATAAGCACCTCCTATTTCAGAATTTGATTTGATTGATTTTTAATTTCTGGAATCAAATGGGGGTGCGGGGGTATTTATTATGGAGCTTTGCTCACAGTTTTCCTAGTTTTTCATTCTGTTGAATTTTGAAGGACGATGGCATTGTCTTTGGTCCGATAAAAAGGGGTGGTGTAAAAAAGATAGATTAAAACAGAGACGATTAATGCTATAGTATGAACAGTTGTGATCGATTGCGATCGATTCAAGTGCTTTAGAATAAGTATGCGATCGTTCGCAATCGATTCAAGTGTACCTAATATGAACATAATCGGGTTTTAAAAGAATCGATCTTAATTTCGATCGATCGATCGCATCTAGTTTTAGTGTGAACACGGTCTTAATCATGATGAAAGTTACGTTACCAGGAGAAAGGTAATAAGACATCATGCATTTGAACAGAATCCTACTAATATGCTTAATTGTCTTACGTGTGTCACTAAAGCTTAGTTTCCTAAAGGTTTTATTTATTGAACAAGAGACGGATTTCATGCCCGCCATTTGCAATTCTCACATTTTGTCTTAATAAGCATCAACAACTGAATTTGTTCCGAAATAAATGTAAACAACGTCTATTTCTATAATTTAAATGTTTATTAATTTTTAAGAATTTTTGTTTCTAACGCACGTTTAAATTGGTATAATATTTTTAAGGCAGAACCCTCCGTTCTCCCTTAAAAGGACACATTTTTGACTTTATCAAAGTCCAAGTGGATATTAGTTTGTCAATGTAGGTGATATGAAAACAATACCAATCGCTGTTATTTAAAGTTGAAACAGTCAGGACTGCCCTTGAGGTATAGATACTATAATGTTCCAAATGGAATTATAAAATTATTTGGAGTTCATTTACTTATTCAATTCATGAAGACATTTTGTCCTTATACAAAGGTGATGGCGCAGGATTTAAAAAAAATAAGATTCAAAAAGATTTTAGAGAAAATTGAATTAATTGACTTCCCATTTATGACTGCAATGGAAAACTGGTTTGACATTTTTCTGACCAAACCCCGGGGACCAAACAAGCCGCATGTGCGAGGATTCTTAACTCAAAGATAAAATGTATCCGATAATCAAGCACTCGTGTTTTCACATGAGGTATCCACAGTGGCTCCGGAAGCTTACGCATGACCTGCCTCGTGAGTGACTTATTCTTGTCCCCCCATCCTTAAAACACTCCATCCAGTAATCTTATTACTTGATGATAGCCTACTATGATTTTTGAACATTTGGATTTTTTCAATATCAGTCCTAAATAATTTCCCTTGCCTTTTCATAGTTTTTGGGATAGAGTTATTAATGGTATTTTATTTCGCTAGGTCTTGTTAAAAAAAAAAAACGTGTGTAGAAGTCTAGTTACAAATACGTTAATTACGCCTTTTGTCGTTTTTAATGTGTCTAAATTTTGACAGAGTTGGCTAGTGCAAAGTAACTGTCATGCCTTACATTCGCAACAAAATGATAAAAGGGTGTGCGGTTTTTGTTTTTAATCAAGATTGAGTCGTTATTTGTCAAAATGCTTTCTTTTAGAACTTACATTAAAAGCAAATTAGATATAAGTTATTTTTTGATAGGTCAACTACCCATCAGCTATATTTCAGATTATGTGCAAAATAAGAATAAGCTAAACTTACATAACAATTACTATTTTTAGCTATAGGGTCTGAAGGTACAAATCATTGTATAATGTAACATGTAATTACTGTCTGAAAATTGGTTTCCGGAGTATAACTGTAGTGCAACTAACTTACAAATTGACATAAATATTGATTAACGTCTACTGGGCAATATTTCAGCGATATCAAGACGAGAACAAGTTTGTTAATAAGGGTATGGAATGGGTCATGGGACGGGAAATTCTGACTGCCACTGGAAAAGTAGGGTGAAATCGAAAGGGGCGGGGAATTTAGCCTTGTAGCCGACCACCTACGGACCACTTAAAAAGAGCTTGCTACAAGGGTTCTTTAACGTGCAGGACGCGTGGCATTTCTTCCAACACGTGGACTTGAGTTTACATCCCATCCGAAAGATGGGTATTTACTAATCCAGCACAACCACGGAATGGGTCCCATTTCTATATCCCGGGGTTCCCTCGGGGTCAGCCCCGATTAGGAAGGGTCATACCACGCAAGCCGGATATACTAGGTCCTATTTCTATACCCCGGGGTTCCCTCGGGGATAAATTGACATGGAAGAACAAAATCAAAGGAAAAGGATGGTTGGTGAGATCTAGGCTAATTTCTATTGTGAGCAATTGTGTTTTACAGGGTTGCTGCACTACTAAATATTTTTATTCATTTAAAGAATCCTTCGTAGATAAAGTTTCAAAGCTAAGTAAGACATCTAGTAGGTCAAAGGTCAATGTCATGTACTTAGTACAAAAATAGACTTTCGGCGAAAATGGGTTTCCGGAGCTTAACTTTAGTATGCTGTTGTGGATTTAAAAGAAACTTGCATTTGTACTCGGTAAAAATGCCCTTTTGATGGTTCCAAAAACACGTTAATACTGCAAATTCTCCGTGTCCACAATTATGTATATTTTGTAGCGTTATAGTTCCGTTCAATTATTTTTTTTCAAAATCAATTTTTTTTTCAATTTCTTTTCGACTAAAGTAACCCCAAATTTAAAATTAAGAGTAATAAAATCCAGACACAATTTATTAATTGTTATAAGATGAAACTAGAAAAACTGTGATCGAAGAGTGTCAATATATATCCCCGCTCCCCAAATTTGACATGTTTGATTCAAGAAATAAACAAAAATCAACAGCTTAAAAAAATCGCATAAAATCAATTTTTAAAATAGTGGGTGCACAATGCCAATGTTCACCGAACATTCTGTGAAAGTGGTGGCTTCAGAAGTTTACGCATGACCTGCCTCGTGTGTGGCTGATGTCCTTGTCACCGGGTGTTAATTTTGTTATTTGATGATAGCCGACTAATACAACGAATTTCGAAAATTCGGAACTTTTGCTCATTATCAGTTCTAACTATTGTTTTTCTTGGTTTTTAATAGTTTGTAGAAAATGAAAATTAATGTGGTTTTTTTTTTATTCACGAGTTCTTGTGAAGAAAATAAATCTCGTGTAAAGAGGTCTCCATACAAATACGTTAATAACGCCTTTTGTTGTTTTGATGTGTCTAAATTTTGGCAGAGTTTGTTTAATGCACAGTAACTTTTTTTTTATTTCACTAGATAAAAATTATGAAAGGGTGGGTGATTTTTGTTTTAAGTCAAGATTGAATTTTGTCAAAATGACCTCCTGTACCACTTTCATTTAAAGCAAATTAGATATTAGTTATTTTTGGATAGGTCAATGACCCATCAGCAATATTTCAGATTTTTTAAAGGTACGAACGAGCTAAACATAAATAACAATTACTATTTTTAGGGTCTGAAGGTCCAAGTCAACGTACAGTGTGGAATGAAAATATAACTTTAGAGTGCCACCAACGTAGCAACCATCAAATTGACATTTAAGAACAAAATTAAAGGAAAAGAGTGGTTGATGAAATTTGGGTACATTTATGTTGTGAGCATATGGAAACAAATAATTCCGTGCATAAAGGGTTGCTATGCCGCTAAATACATTCATTGATTTGTCTTGGCATTCAATGAAAAAATTTTTAAAGCTAAGAAAGATACCCAACTTTTTTGGTTCAGTGGGTTAGAGGTCAATGTCATGAACTGACAGAAATAAACTGTCGTCCAAAATCGGTTTCCGGTGCATAACTTCAATAAGCTGTTGTGGATTAAAATGAAACTAGTACACATAAAAGATTAAAAGCTCATGTACATTTATACAGAAATAGAGTTTCGGCGGGAATGGGTTTCCGGTGCATAACTGCAGAACGCGTAGGTGTATTAAAATAAAACTTGCATTGAAATGGAGAAGCAGCAGTATAATTTAAGAATTGAATGCATTATTTTGACGTTTCATTTGGGTATGAAAGTGTTGAGGAATGTTTTTAACAAAGCGCAGTAAGCTCTTCATGTTGAAAATGTGCGCCCTTTCAACACTTTCATAATCCCTATGAAACTTCAAAATAATGCTTTCAGTTCCTATTATTACATTTTAAAACCGATATATATAATACAAATCTATTGAAAGAAAATTAAAATTCTATTTTCACAAATTCATCCACCACGTGATCCATGTTCACCCATCAAATTGGCGGAATTGCAATGAATATGCATGAAATGTAATTATTTGTGAGTTTTACTAACAGATTTCCTAGTTTGTAATAAGCAACTTAAAAACATGAACAGTTCTATTCTGAAACCTTACTGAATCAAGAAAGTTACAAGAAAGTACTATTTGAGGGTTGGAGAAGTAACGCGTACCATGGATTTTCAATTGGTTGTGTCTACGGGTTAGAAAATGACATTAACCGATCAGCTACCACAAAGATCTTTCAAAACTATAATTGCCTCACTGACTGTGTGACGGTTGCTGTATGCAGAGCAGGACATGCTTATCCTTTCGGTGCACCTGATGTCACTCTTTTGAGAATTCACACTGTTAGTACTATAGTTTTTATTGTTGAATTTGTAGTGTTTGCGTTTTGTGGTTGTGAAGCGTCTTTTGTCTTCCGTCTTTTGGTGTTCTTACTTTTGCCTTGTCTTTGGACTTTGATTTATGTAATCTTGTTCTTTGTTCCTTCGGTACCGATATTCTACTGCCGTTGTTTTGCAATTGTCAAAATGGCCCTTGGATAGTTGATAAAACGCATTAATACTTCATATACTCCGTGTCCACAATTTAGTATATTTGGTAGCGGTAGATTTTCTAAAAATTTAAATGCACTCATATTAAATGGTTTTCGACTAAAGTAATACCAAATTTGAAATTTACAGTCATAAAGTCCAGACACAAATCGGGACTACTGAGTCGTGCTCCAACTGGGAAAGTTTTTTACTATACGAAAAAGCAAATATATTTGATTTTTAAATTCAGTGCTTGAGGTTAATGGTTTGTCGTCAATAAAAAATTAGTTGACGAATTCTAAGGTAGGAAAAATCATAAGTACACTTCAATTTAAAATAATAGTTGATTTTGTAGGTGGTGATATATATTTATTTCAGGGGTTGTATATCAAAAGAGCACTTTTTAAAATTTACTGTTTCATCAAAACCGCACTAGGTTGAAGATGCCTGATCATGTTGATGACACATGATCACTGTATTAAGTATTCGAATTATTTTTTAGTCTTATGCGAGGTACTCACTGATGAGATGGACATATGTTGCACAGCAAACGCACAAACAATGCTGCAGCTTCAGTTCACGTACATTCTAATGCCAAATTTCATATCCCGCATCAATCAATTTATATTTTCAAAAAAAAATCAAGACAGGTAAATTAAAACTCACAATTCAAATCAGCAGCCAGGGCTAATTTTGCAATTGCACAACTAGTTAAGTGTGAAGTACACTGCTGAAGACATTTCTCGTATGAACTATATTAAATTTTTCTCGGTACCAGTTCCTTGCTGAAATCTCAACATTTGATAATATTATATCCAATATAATATATGTAAAATGCAGGTGCTAAGTGCGCTTTTGTTATGCAAAATATGTGCGCTTTTGATGAAACAAAAATGCACGTTTGATATGTGAAAGCGCGCTTTCGATAAACTCCCATTTCAGGCATTCAGTCATTCCTTTTTATAGGAAAAAAATTGAATGTTGACATTCAATTAATTTTTGTCAACACAGCAGGTGCTTGATTTGATTGGCAATATGGAAAGACAAATTATTGAAGTGAAAAATGTCATTTATTAAAAAATGACGATAAATGCATTGAACAAACATAATACAAGCATACATAAAGTATAGTTCATCAATACAAATTTAAAACATCATTTGTCCATCACAGATGGGGGAATAACAATGCAAAAAGATCGTTATCTGATTCAATAATAAGAAATTAAACTTTTAATCTAAAAAAATTAGACTAAGGATAAATTAACATCAATAAAGAATTACAATTTGTGCACTTCTGGTATTTTTTTTCTTTACAATTACCAGTTCTATGAAGAGCTAAGGAAATACTGGTTCAAAATTATTTGGAGTTACGACGCTTTGAATTAACTACGACGAAAATTCGGGAAAACTGCAAAAACACGTAACAGTTAAAATTGCCGTGCACTTACGTGCATTCGTGAATATATTTGAAACTTTGCAGTTAGAAAGTTTAGGTTCTAATCTAAATAAAATACTTAACGTGCGCCTTCATGCACCTTGTCATAATCATGTATTTGGGCAATGAAAATTGATAAATAATCTGTTTGCTTTTCAAAAATCTTCGTTGGAATACCGTGGCTTACTCAATAGTTTCTGCCTTAAATTAAACGAGAAGTCCCGTATTTATTCACTATAGTAAGATGAAATAACATAAAAGAAAAAGGCTTACCGTCATCATTCTAGAATCCGTATCTTTCCTCTTAATGGAAGGTGAGTTTGGACACGATGTTTGTATTTGATCAAGTTTATGCATTACGTATCCGGGATCTTAAGCTAAAACCCAGAAGTGTCATATTGTGGTTTGAAGAATGATTAGTACATCTGCTGGTGCGATGCAATCCCAGTCACATGACTCATTGTAATGACCATATAAAACCTGAAATTTTGGAGTACTATGTGTATTGCGGTCTTTTTTGGCTTTAAGAAATAAAAGCCTTTAAATTGTTGTCTCTCAGTAAGGTGTGTTGTACACGATGAGAAGTAACTGGCGAGGATGCAAGGTAATGAAATGTTTTTGTTTGTTTTTCTCTCTCTTTTTTTTTTTTGGTTTTGTTTTTTGTTTTTTGTTGGTTTTTTTTTGTTTTGTTTTTGTTTGTTGGTTTGTTTTTTTTTTTTTGTTTTTTTCTCGTGCTGTTTGTTTTTTTAGTTTTTTTTTAATTCGTTTATTTCAGTTTAATTGACTGATTTATTTATATAGGTTTATTGAAGACTTGTTGAAAAGCCTGAACTGCACCGTAATCTTTCGAAATTTGAAATTGGTGTAGATGCAAATGAAAAAAGACAACGAAGCACAATAATTATAATTTCTTGTAATGCGAAATATTTCTTTTTACTTTTTATGGGTTTATTTTTGTATGTATTTAGTTATATTACATGTACGTGCATATCGAATGCAAGATATTCAATCAATCGTCATTTTTCAAAATTTCTAAAATCGAAAGTTTTAACATGGAATTTAAGGGCATAAGAACAAATTGAAAAACTATGCCGTATCTAAAGGTATGTAAATAAAATACCAGTGAAACGAATATAAATCACAATAAATTATGACAGAATTAAAAATGCTATGCCTAGTGAGCTTACTACGGAAGCATGGAGGGGACATGTGAATTTTTTTTCTATCTCGTGGCTACGACATACTAAGTCGTGGCCACGAGATAGCTATGTCGTGGCCACGAGATACTAAGTCGTTCCCACGACATGCTAAGTCGTGGCCACGAGATAGCTATGTCGTGGCCACGAGTTACTATCTCGTTCCCAAACATACTAAGTCGTGGCCACGAGATAGCTATGTCGTTCCCACGAGATACTATCTCATGGCCAGGAGATACTAAGTCGTGGCCACGAGATAGCTATCTCGTTTCCACAACTTACTAAGTCGTGGCCACGAGATAGCTATGATACTATCTCGTTGCCACGACATTCTATGTCGTGGCCACGAGATACTATCTCGTTCCCACGACATACTAAGTCGTGGCCACGAGATAGCTTTGAATATGAGCAAAGCTCATGGTTGAAGGTCTCACGGTGTATAAGTATCTCGTGGGAACGAGTTAGTATCTCGTGGCCACGAGTAAGTGTGTCATGGGAACGAGATAGTATCTCGTGGGAACGACATGGCTATCTCGTGGCCAAGACTTAGTAAGTCTTGGGAACGAGATAGTATCTCGTGGGAACGATAGTATCTCGTGGGAACGAGATAGTTATCTCGTGGCCACGACTTAGTATGTCGTGGGAACGAGTTGGTATCTCGTGGCCACGACATAGCTATCTCGTGGCCACGACTTAGTATCTCGTGGCCACGAGTAAGTATGTCGTGGGAACGACATAGCTATCTCGTGGCCACGACTTAGTAAGTCGTGGGAACGAGATAGCTATCTCGTGACCATGACTTAGTATGTCATGGGAACGAGCTAGTATCTCGTGGCCACGACATAGCTATCTCGTGGCCACGAGATAGAAAAAAAATTCACATGTCCCCTCCTTGCTTCCGTAGCTTCCTATTATAACTTCCTTTTTCAGTTAACGAATCATTTAAAGTATCTGGATGTTTTTGATGTTGAAGAGTGTTTTGAATTTCGTTTTACAATTTAAACTGGCAATCTTGAAGAAAAATTATGCAATGGTACTAGACACATAACCTTGTTTCACAAAAAACATGACAATATAATGTTTCTCTTAAATTTTATATAGAGTTTTTGATTCACGTCTTGATCCGTCTTGTCTTCAGTGTCTACGACTGCTGCTGAGTTGCTTACAGACACTGCCGCAATGAAATGGGAGGTTTGGCATGCCATATAACCGGTTCAACCAACTATTTCGTTTGATCATCACGGCTGACAAATGTTCCGGTGGTTTTGCACCTGATTTGTCTTTTTGTCCTGCTCTTGACAATTCTGTTCGGTAATTTTGTTATTACCCCAATTCTTTTATATTCCGGTTTATAGATGATTGAATTGTATACGCTGAATGTCGGTTTATATTCGGAAAACTTCAAGGATATATAAGTTGTCATTGTGATTTACGTCATTGCATAAAACATGATGGCATTGAATAGCAAGTACTCTTTTTACAGATGGTTATTCATTAGAATATATTAGTGCAACGGTTGAGCGAATGGCAAAAGTTTAATGTTGTAAATCTGAAATTTAACATCCTATAGCTGACGTTCCGATAGACTGCCTGCCGAGAAGGAAAATTTTTTTACACATAACTGATTGACAGCAGACCAGAAAGACGGTGTATGAAAAATTGATTGAAAGCATTGCCCAGAGAAGATTTTTCAATTGATTGGTTGCATAAAAATAAAACTTTCCAATCAAATGTAAAATCTCGTCAGGATTCATTGATTGATTAGTTAGAGTTTAACGTCCAATGAACAATAGTCCAGCTTTATCAGGACGAGAACAAATTAATCAATTCAAAAAATTGTTTTGTAAGTAAAAATAGAAAGAAATAAAGGAAGAAGAGACAACCGGGGCGACGACTTTTGATTGCCACTGGAAAAGGACAGAAATGGGTAGGGGCAGGAAATTTAGTTTTCTATACGACACCCAGTGCATCTGCTCTTTTTAGAGAAATATAGAGGGGTCTTTATACTGCATGGAGCGTGGCGTTTCTCCACACAGTTTGGCTACAATGGTTCGCGGTCAGGCTTTACCTGACTACCCCTAAAAGACAGGGCATTCCCCTATCCACAACCTGGGGACGCGCCCGACAGCTTTAGCCAAAGCCACTGAAAACCGATTCAGTTGACAAGAAATCTCGTCAGGACAGTGCTTTCTACGTTCAACGTCTTTCGTGGTATATTGTCAATCAGAAGTTTTCCTCAAATATGTGAAATTCATTTGTATTAGTCGCAAAGAAGAAATTCTCGTTTCCATCTATTTTGTAAGTCTCTTCATTCGAATCTTCAATATATATTTCTATGTCTTTTAAACGCGCACTATTTTATGTGCAAGGTCAATAAACAAATTAAAAACTTTCATACAATTTTTTTAAACGCGTATAAAGGTGAATTAAATAACTAGTTAAATGTGCAAGGAAGTTCCCCTGATACAGGACATAATTTTTATATCTCATTTAATTTCAACATTTTTTACCTGGTTAACACATCTGTGCGATTATATATGGTTTCATCATCGAGAAGCATTCGACATCCGAATACAGAGATTAGAAAGCAAGCGGCCCAAGGAGCGACTACAAATTGGTACTCTCATTGTACAATGCACAAATTTGTCATGGGAGCTCATATTCTCTAATGATATGTCAAGTTTAAACCGGTTTTGACCCGTTAGATAAATTTTCTTTATTCAACGTATGTGAATAAAGCCCCGTGCTATTTCCTACCAAATCTATTCTGAATACAATTCTCGGTGTTTATCATTGATCATTAGAGAAAAAGATTACACCACTTCATCCCGATTATTACCATATTTTATCCACCCTCGATAGTTAAATTTAAAAATTTTAAAATGCTCGGCAAGCCTCGCAATTAAAATTTTAAAATTTAACTATCTCTAGTGGATAAAATATTGTAATGAATTAACGGGATCTTGTGGTGTAATCTATAGTTTTCTACATTTCATTCATTACATGAAATAAATGGCATTTCTGTGAAGAAAACAACATAAATTCCATAAAAAAAAATAGAACCACGAAAAGATATGGCGTAAATACATACGAAATTAAGTCTTTACAAAACTATTCTCTGCCGATATACTTAAAATTATCGATGTACATACCAGTGTTTATTAAAGGTACTTTTTAAAGTTTGCTGATGTCGCAATATTTGTATCTAAAATATGAGGACAAATTGCTTCAAAAAGCTCAGAGAGGGAACAACTTGACAATTTTTTTATACACTCGTTACACTTTGAGATTAAAACTTAGGTGGGTAAATCCCAAATTAAGAGTACTACTCACGATAATCCGCCATTCCTTCGAAATTCTGTACCCTCCCATTTGATTGAAATGGTGCAAAATGTTGTTAAAGTTGGAAAATACTTATTGTGAGAGGGCTTTTATGAAGGATTTGATATATATGGTTATTGGTTGTCGATTGCTTGAATCTCCGTTGGAATATTTATTTATCACATAGTTTTAAGGTACCTAATAGCGATAAACATGTAAATAAAAAAGGATAAGCAAAAGAGGTCATTGACACAGGAATGTACTTGTTAATGAACGTAACCGGAAGTATTTTAACACCTGTCAAGGAACAGGATTGAACTTATGATATGTAACGGGTGAGATTTATCCTAATAAATAAACAAACATTCCACAATTTAACTTAACAATAACAGGAACCAAATATATATCACATTATATATTTTCATAATTATATTTTTTGAAGCAAAAATATTTTCTTGTAGTCTGAATTGGAACTTGTCTATGTGGACTGTTGATCGTCCGTATGTCTGTCTGTAACACATTTGATAGGGCAACAGATGATAATGATCTTAAAAGCACTTTGCCAGTTAAGTTTATATTTGCTGACAATCCCGCATTTATGGATCCATGGTTAAAAAAAGACATGGATGTAGTGTTGAATGAATTCCACTCAAACATTTGTTATGGACCGTCTTGAACTTACTTTGAGATATAAGCAAAGGTCATTGCTGAAAACCTCATGGTGACTTCAAGGTGATGAAAAAAGAAACAAAGCAAAAAATATTGCTCCATTGCTCGATTCTACCATGTATTTGTAGAGACTTTGTCTCATGCACATTTACTTCATATCCTATTGTTTAATGTCTTGTTTTACAGCATTTCTGTAGCCTTTAATATGTTCCTTTACACAACGCTTACTGTTTAAATTTAATTTATAAGCAAATGATGATTCTAGTTTCCAAGTTGCGAAACATATTTTAACAAATTATATGTGTACATAAACGTAATAAACACTACATATAATCTCATAGATTAGACCCTCGAGGGAACCCCGGGGTATAGAAATAGGACCTATTGCTGATGAGGAATAAATTTCCGAAATGACCAAGCAGCTCATTAAAATTATTTCAGTTGGAGTTTACATATGTGTTATGGTCTCATGTTCATTTACTCCATATCCTTTCGTAAAATATTTAATACAGGAGTTTGTCTTTTATTGCAGTGTGGGGTTGGTAAAACAATTCCCCGTGGTAGAGATGTATGCTCTTAATTTTCTTAGATATGGTGTACTTGTACATGAGATAATATCTCATGTGTACAATTTGTTCAATTACTATTATCTAAATTTATGAAAATTCTAAAACCGAAGGATTAACTCCCTCCATCGTAGTTTTGTCCTTAGCTATGGAATAAAAAAGATAACAGGAAACACCTACAATTTCCGAAAAACATAGCCACATGCCAGAAAGTAAATAGGAACTGCACAAGAAAAAACCCACAATAAAAATATACAAAAGACAAACATAAACAACGATAGGAACTCAGGACAGCCGGACTTGGTACCGGCACTAGCAAAAGCCAGCGGTAGGGTTAAACCGGTTTATGGGTACCCAAACCTCCCCTTTCTCTGTCCCGTTTCCCTATCGTAGAATAAACATACGAGTAAAACCCATACAGGTAGACTACTAACTCCATGACCACAATCTAGAAAAGAAAAATGGGGGGACAAAACGTAATTTTGAAAGATGGGTCAAAGAGTGCTCGCCGCTAAACTGCCGGCTAGCTCAANTGTGTGTAAAATCCTCAGGTCACTGGATCCCAAAGCTAATTTAACGGACACGTGCAGAATATCCTGTCGATATCCCCTATTGCGTAAAGAATGTAAGTTACGTCCCAGTTTTTCTGGATTTTTAATCAGTTTCTGGCATTTTTTAACAACATTTCCGTAAAATCGAGGATGGGAAATGCCCTTAGAAATAAGCTGTTTGCGAGTGACATCATATTTAGAAGTCAGATGTTCATATCTTCGATAAAACTTTTTAAATGTATTTAACAATTTATGAAATCTGTAACCTTGCTGCAAAAGTTTTGAAGTAATAGTAAGGTTACGTTCATTGAAGTCGTCAAGAGTAGAACAAACGCGTGCGAATCGTACCAGTTGAGAAATATAAACTCCGTAGGATGGGGCTAGAGGAACGTCGCCGTCAAGAAAAGGGAAATTAGTAATACTGAAATCAAAATCATCCCTTTTATCGTAAATTTTAGTTTTTATTTTACCAGAGTCAACGATGATAGTTAGATCCAGAAAAGGGCAATTCTTAGAATCATTATTAGCTTTATTATGTTTCAGTTGTTGTGGGTAAATGATGTCGACATAATCTAAAAACTGGGGATTGTCAATAGTAAGGATATCGTCAATATACCTGCTTATTACTGATTATTCGGATTCCGTTTGGTTTTGTGCTTTTTAAACATTTTTCGAAATTATGAATTTCCTTTGTTTGGGTTCTAGTGCTGCTGATAAGGAATAAATGGCCATACAGCTCATTAAAATAATTGCAGTTGGAGTTTACATATGTGTTATGGTCTCATGTTCATTAACTCCATATCCTTTCGTAAAATAACTAGTATCTCCGGCTTGCGGGGTATAACCCCTCCTAAACGGGGCTGATCCCGAGGGAACCAGGGATATAGAAATAGGACCCAGTATTCCAGGCTGCCGGGTACAATCCCTCCAAAACTGGATGTCCGTGGTTGTGCAGGATGAATAAATACACAAACCATCTTTCGGATGGAATGTAAACTCGGGTCCATGTGTTGGAAGAAATGACACGCTTCCTGCACGTTAAAGAAGCCTTGTAGCAGGCTCTTTTTTTGAGTGGTCTGTAGGTGATTGACTACAAAGATAAATTCCCCGCCCCTTTCGATTTCGCCCTACTTTTCCAGTGGCAGCAAGAATTTCCCGTCCCATGACCTTTTCCATACCCCAAAGTGATTATTTATTAACAAACTTGTGCTCGTCTTGATATAGCTGAAATATTGCTCAATAGACGTTAAACAATATTCAATCAATCAATCAGTCAATCATAGATTAGCTTTGCCCATATCAACAAGAAATGTTTTTTTTTTTAATTTCGCCGTACTGCAGCTACAAATTTGTTGGGAATCGACATCGATAATTTTAGTATTACTCGAAATATCTGTAAATTCAGCTGGACACAGACGCTACATAACGTCGATATACGCGTCTGCTTATTTCTTATACTAGTAAGTCAAATTTAAATTATATGGCTGATATATTTTATAAAGATTTCAGCCAAGAGCAAGCACTCGGAAAGACCGGAGTACTAATCTACGTGCATATTATCACTCTTGTTTTTTATTTTTACATCTGCGCACATAAGAATATCATATCGACACAAGTGTTTTGAATAAACAATTTCTTAAATATAAATCGATTTATAAAGTTTTCAACAGGTATTTTTGTGGTCGGAAAATTTATTGGGTAACTATCCTTAACATTTGGTCAAATCAAGGCCGAAATTTAATTGTGCGCAGTAGTTTGACAGATTTATCAGCTGATAAGTATAAAAGACATTACATTACATAAAAAATACAAATTCATACATATACACTAACTTAGAATGAGGGACAACTGGAGAAGATGCAAGGTACATGTAAAATAGTACATGCATTGTATTAAAACCAGGACTATATTTTGATAACTTTAATATTTTTACTACACTTTGCATACTATTTTAAACTGCATCTACTTGGAATTATCAGATTTAGATTCATGCAACACTGTTAACTCTGTTAAAAACCAAAAAAAAAATGACGTCAATATAATCTAAATTCAACAATTTCTGCATTTACGGAAACTTCTTAAATTGACAGTAACTGCATATTAATAGTGCTTCTCTTTTTATCGAATTTTGACATTGTATCTGTTGCACACGTCTTCAAGAACGTCTGTAAATCTTCTTTACTTTACGTGATAAGTTTTCTTAAAAAACAAGATAACAGGAAACACATGCAATGGCCGAAAAATACAGTCAAATGCTACAATATACCAATGATCTGCACAAGAAAAAAACACAAAATAAAAAACGAAAGACAACGTAAAAAAAGATAGGAACTCGGGGACATCTGCACTTGGTACCGGCACTAGCTCAAGCTAGCGGTAGGGATCATGGTGAATGAAAGAATATGGAGTAAATGCACATGAGACAAAGTCTCTGTGAATACACAAGGTAAAAAAACAGTAAAGGAACAACGCTTTTATTGTTGTTCTTCATCTTGAAGTCGCCATGAGGCCTTCAACAATGAGCTTTGTTCATACCTCATAATAAGTTCAAGGCGGCCCCTAGCACCCGTTTGAGCGAATTTCTTTGCTAATTGTCAAGGAACGCTACATCCATGTCTTCATTGGTCATGAGTGCGGCATTTTCAACAAACATTAATTAAACTGGCAAAGTGTTCTTACAATAACAGTCATCCTTTGCCCGACAAAAACACTAGTGCCTTAAGTTAGTGGACGACTACAACATATAGACAAACATAGGGCACTCATCAATTCGAATGTAAGAAAACTTGGCGTTATAAAATAGTGAGATGTGGGCACTTTAAACAGGTGATCAGAATTACATTTCGAAATTACAAAAATAAATGCCAAAATTTGAAAGTATGAATAGTATATATATATCCATATAAGAAATTTTCTCACGCACAAGTACACAATAACTGAAATATATATAGAAATATATAAACCGGTTTATGGGTACCCATGTTTATTTATGATTTTTCTTTTCATTGTTATAAAAAGTAATACCATTTTATTTGAACCGACTTTGATCGGGATTTTGATGTCATGTATACATGTATAGTGCAAAAGTGCCTTTTGAGACTTTTTAAATATGTATTTAACAGGACTGGGTAGAGTTCGGAACACCTATTACAACACCTAGTGATGAAGCCAGTAAGAATTTTGATGCTGTGTTAACTCAGGTGAGACAAAGTCTTTAATTTGTTTATTTTTAATAGTGTCGTTATTTTACAAATAATATTGACTAGTAATCTCCGACAATATACAAAATGTATCAGTGTTAAAAACTCATTTTCCCCTTTCGTATCATTTACTTTTTTCTGTCCAAAAGGTGTACTATTTAATATAGAAATGATAAAAATCCGAAGTTATTGTGGATAGAAACTTTCTGCATATGACCATTTCGACAACTTATGTATCTTCCGTTCAGATCAAATCCAAACATTTGGAAGTCCATCAACCGAAATACGTGTAAAAGCTGATAGAGAACAAATTACAAATAGGATCTAAATAGAAAAACCAAAATCAGTTAGGGACAGATCTATATATGCAAAAGGGCGATACCTCTTAGTTTTGAAGGCACGGACTACTTGATTTTTAGGGGGTGGTAATTTTTAGAAAAAAGATTCTGGCCCCGATTTTTGCCCCAAAAAATATCTGTTCAGCATCGGGGTTGAAAAAAGTAATCTGGCCCTGCCCCTGCCCACTAGAAAAAAGCCTCACTCAACGAAATTTTCTAGCATAGGGTATATGGGAAAAAATAATCTGCCCCGCGAAGCGAGTGAAATAAATCCCGAGTCGGGTAAAAATCCCAGGCATCCCCTGAAAATCAAATGGTCCGTGCCTAAACAAAATTTCCTGCAAATCGACAAATAAAATCGGCTCTCGGACCAGCACTGAAGTACTGGCTCCTAAGTTGATGAATAACATCGGGGACTAACAGTCCACCAGCAGAGGCATCGACCCAGTTGTAATTAAATGAAAATGTTCCGAAGTTACTGTGAATTTAGTTTCTGCATTATGTGATCGCAAATTTTTGCCTGGATTTTCATAAAGGTTCCAGGAAACGAAGTGTTGGGCTAATATTGTAGAAAAACAAAGGCCAAACAGAAATATTAATCAAGTTAAAGCAAGATAAAAATTTATTTGTAAGTCTGAGACTGTTAAATACCAACTTAATTGACACTTTGTAACTTCTTCATACAAAAAAGGCCAGTGGGATTACCTTACCTTTTCAGTCGACAAATATACTTTTTTATTTCTGCAACTGTCAAGATTTGCCCATTTTAACATCTTTTCATATTTTGGTACCAATAAAATTCTGTTTTATAATAAAAGTTGGACAATCCCGATTTTATGATGAAATATGTCTCTTCCTTCTTAAAACCAATTATGAATTATATAGTTTTTAAATCAACTTACAAATACCTCTATATTGAATAGGTTGAATCTGATTTATGATGAAGATCAAGATTTGTACTCGTCAATACAGTTTTTATAGTGACTTGTGTATTGAGGTCATTACGCATGTTTGAAATAACTATGACTTTTATTATCTGCATTTATTTATTTCGATTTTAGAAATTTCATAATAACTAGTTCTCTTTGTAAATTAAAACTATATTTCTGAAGGTAGTTGGCACCTTTACTGTAAACATATTTTATTAAATAATTCATTGCATACAATACATATATAGTAATACACATAATCAAACTTTACAGTGAATCATTTAAGGGATTGGCACCTTTGAATGAAAGTCATGAGATTTTCATAAAAGCATTTTCAATTAGTAGGATGTGATGAAGGGTTGACAATAAACAAGAAAACATAATGGGTTCATGCGCTGATGTTGAGATGCAAGCAATTTAAAATATGCCGGGAAATGTCCTTTTCTAGGTTTTCATAAGCTTTGTTCAGAAATTCAAATGTCTTAAACAGAGTGAAAGAGTAATGCCAATTTCTTAAAACTGTGTCAAAATTTCATTTTAAGGATGGTCACTCATCAGGTTTTAGAAATTGCATCTGACTTTCGGAACTCTCTTACTTTATCCACCATGATGCATCAGAAAATTTTGCACACTGACCCCCACTTTTCTTTTTAAAATATATTGCATACACCTTTGATAGGATTATGACAAAATTTGATGAAATTCTTGATATAACTTCATTGCACTTGAAAGGTTTATTGTCTTAATGCAAAATGAATGAAAAGTCTAGAGATCTTTAGTTTCCCGCCAAAACTTCAACAGCTAAAATCTGAAAAACGGACACACTGACCCATTAATATTTTTGCTTAAAATGGTATATGATTGATGTTCTAATAAATCAAAATAATAATTTTAAAACCTTGATATAATAAACTTGATGAGTGACCATCCTTAAGTACATGCTTTTAGACTATAAGATGAAAAGTGGATGTTCAAGGGCAAAATATTTTACATGTTATGACACGGAAAAAGACAGAGGATTCCGAGATCAATGGTGACAACTGCTTTCATTAAAAAAATAAACCGGAAAGCTTTTGATAAATTTATAACTAACCATATATTGAAATAGACAGGTGAATATTTATAACTTAACATCCCTTTTACATGCATCACTTTCTAGTATGTTGGTTGGTATGAAGAAGCATCAGTTGGAGGGCTGGAAAACAGCATCAATAGGATGGTAGAGGCAGATCCAGATTTTGGTGGGTACCATAGGTTTCAAAATATTAATATTTACAGTTTCTATAGTTCTGGACTAATCACCGATAATTTAAATGATAAACATGACAATAAGTTCCACTCAAATAGAAAAACGTCAAAAATGACCCCAATCTATAAATTGTGTATATCATAATGATAGCCCAACTTGGTCTCCCTCCAAGCTTTTACTTTGTCTAGAGGTCAGCTGCACATGCCGTCATTTGCAAACTTATTCAAATTTATTTGTAGACGGCATGAGCTTTTAATATTCAACATCTATCCTTTTTTGATGATCGGACGGTACCTACTTTAGATGTCCCTACTATGCTTCTAGGATTTTTATGCCCCGGCGACGACAAGTCGGGGAGGGGGCATATTGTTTTACCCTCGTCCGTCCCATCTATGATAAGCTGTTATGCCGGATAACTCCTCCCACAATATTAATGCTACATTTTACTTTGCACAGTGATTAGACATGGATTGAAGATGTGCATATTGTCGAGGTTTAGATTTTGGCCAAAAATTGTGATTTTGAGGGGTAGTTGAACTGTGTATGTGTATTCTGGATCTCTTATTACAATAAAAAAGCCACATTTATATCAATGGTAAGAAATCAGATTTCCATGATTTATATCCAACTGCGGGGGCATCATATGTGTCTTACAGGCACAACCAGAGTAGCTAAATTTTATTCAAAACTTGAGTGTAAACACATCGGGAAAAACTGAAATGATGGCAGCGGGGGCATTTATATATATATCGTGAAGTCAGGATACAAGAACGTTATGTGAATGCAACATTTATATAACACTACTATATTTCGCCCAGGAGGTCATGACAGTTCTAACGTTTAGATCTATGCATGTAGTAAGTGCGGTTGTTATGATTTCAGTTTTAGGCCATGTGCTGAAGAATGGAATAGAGTTGGCCGGAATGTCTAAAACAATTTATTTACATGACGATTTCAAAAGTGACATTGATCACATGATAGAACTAGCAACAACTAGACCAATAACAAGTCGGGAGAGAAAACATGCATCAGCAGTAAAACTTTGGGCCGAGGGGTAATGTATCTGTAACTTTAGATAGCATTCTGGAAATGCAAAGTGAAAGTCGGTAAATTGAAATGGAAATACTTGTAATATGAATGACAAGGCCACTAAAGGAAAATCAAGCAGCACAACAATAATTAAAGAAAAAGATGCGCGAGGTTTCCTGCAATATTCATATTTTGAATTTTTTCCCGAGTTTTACATAAAATTCACGAGAGAGTTACTCCTTGAAACACGTTTACAACATAACAAATTTACTGTTTTTTTATGCAACTTCGGTATTTTTTGTATTTACAACATTTCTTCACTTTCTATTGTGGAAATATCTTTATACACTCTTACTTAAAAGAGTACCTCTTTTTCACTAATACTTAAAATTAACCAAACTTAATAAATATAAAGTAAAGAGATGAAACTAATAGAGTTCTTAAATTTTTCATAGGTATTTTGCACTCACTGAATGTTCATGATTATATAATCATAACAGAAGTTGTTTTAAAGGCACTCATGTGTGGTATATTACATTATATATATCTTTATGATTAATTATAATTTATATACTTTATGATAAATTTGATTCAACAGGGATACGGAGAAAGCGTGTGATGTATGGGAAGACATTTTAATGGAAAACCCAACTGACATGTTGGCCTTGAAATTTGCACACGATTGCTATTTCTGTCGGTCACACCATCCCCAAATGAGGGATTCAGTTGCGCGTGTATTACCATTTTGGAAATCATCAATGCCTTTGTACGGGTAAGTTTTAATGAATTTCCACTCAGAACATAATCTGAATTATTTACCGAATGTTGTCGAGGTTTGCTTTTCCTAAATTGTCGAAGCTCAACTCAAGTTATAGTGTTTGCATGGAAATTATGTTTGTAAAATATTGCAAAAAGAGATATGTTATATGTTTGAAAAACATCTACATGTATTTAAGAAAGCAGGAATGAAAATAATGAAACAGTGATCTAAAAGATGAATTTTATCAGGAATGTTCAACTTTTTGACACTCTTTTTCATTTCAATTCTAGGTATCTTTTAGGAATGCACGCCTTCGGATTAGAAGAAACATTTCTGTATGACGAAGCTGCTAAGCAAGCTCAGAAGGTAGTTATAAGTTAAAATTTACACTGTAATACTTCTCACAACTGAGTTGATTTTACACAGTGAAGTCTTAGGCCAAACCAATTTAATTCTGTGTTTGGCGTCAATTTTTATTTGTGAAATGAAGGAGGGTATGAGACAAAGAAATTACCAAAAAAAACATGAAAACATTCTTGAAAATAACTTACTTTAATGTGACAAATTCTAATTAAAAGTAAGTGAGATCCGAACCGTCTGTCAAAAGAACGAACAATCCATGGACAAAGGCAACATCGGATACACTAAGAAACAAGGACACCACATGAGTACGGGACAAAAAGGAACAAAGACACACATACAGATGAACAACACGGATCCAATAAAAACCATGGGTGAGATCAGGTTTACCGGTAGAGTAAGCATCTCCTGCTTCTTATAAGACAACCACCGTGTTGAACATGTCAACTAAACAATCAGTTTTCGTAATTCAATATAAGTTATCATGCATTGAACCAACTAATAAGATTATTTAGATAATGTCGAAAATCGTTGAACGGCATTTATCAAAATGAGCATCATCATATCATTTCATAACTTCACGGAACCTTAAAAAGAACTTGGAAATTTGTTGGTTCACATTCAAGGTGAAAAAGGGGGAAGACAAATAAATAAAAGTCGCATATAATTAGCATAAAAAATCAAATACAACGTGACAAATAACAAAATATGAGATAAAACGAGTTGTCGCCAATTTGACTTAAAACAATTGAAAATAAAATTAAGTTTGGAATATCACAAATCAAAATATGTTTCAGAGACAATAGAAAGGAGAGGGAACTTTATAAATGTACAAACTTTGTCATGCACTTAAGAAAGCGTACAATATTAAATGGGTTTATATACAGAGTTCTGCATATTATATATGGATTCAGTTGTCAATTTGTTCATTTACGCAAAATATCAAGTATTGGGTCAGGGAACAGGTTTAAAGCAATAAGTTGCAACAAAGGTGCACGTGAATGTTTGATAAAAAAAAATAGAATTTTTGTGATATTCTAAAGTAAATAAGGTTAAACATAACTTCTAGCTATATTAAGAGAATTCTGATACACTTGCTTGTAAAGTGCCCTAGAATATCGATATTCAATTTTGATCATCTCTTATAATACCCAGCTCTGATGATGTTTGAAACTAAATGTCGGTACGGCGACAGGATAAGCCGCTGCTGCTATATGAATTTATGCATTACCCACCATGTTCGGAATGTAAACATCTTAGACCGAAACAAGTCAAGTTTGATCATTAAGATAAGATAGCATGTTAAAATTGATCATGTTTGTATTCTTTTTCTTTGTAGTGAATCATTCATTTGTGCTCCAAAATTGCTTTGCTTTGCTTTGAAAGGCAAACAATTTTCACAATGACATTGATATTGTATGAAATCTTAAAAAAAGAAATACGTAACATTCTCTTGGGTGATGGACTAATATTTTAAGCTGTTTTCTTCAAAAACATTAAAAATCATTTGAATTTTTTTCATTGAAATCGAGATTACATAAAATCACGCAGAGATATTGATCTCTTTGCTATGCAGTCAATACAGTCATTATAGTTGTGTCGTTATATATGTCTTATAATGACTTCTTAATTCTTTTGATGCTATTTCAGGCGCTCGAAATTCAAAAACACGACGCATGGGCGACACATGCTCTTGCACATGTATTTGAGATGACAGGCAAATATGATGAAGGAATACAATTTATGTCCAACACAGAGAAAGAATGGAATGTAAGACTTAAATCATATGTTTTTCTTGCCTGTTACATTCGAAAAAAATTATGTATGTCTTAACATCGATTGTTGTTTAAAATGAAAGGTAAAGAAAAACCAAATAAGAAATAATCAAACTAAAAGTGTTTGTCATGAAATGATTACACCTATTGTTGGAACAAGCTGCACTAGGCATGCAGTCGGCAGCATATCTTTTGATATGATTATATTAAACTTGAACAAATGATATGATCAATCATTTTTCAATGTAGTCAGGAAAAATATCAAAGCAAGTCCATAAGAAAGTAAAAATATATGTTGCGAGACAGCTTAATGTCATATAAATTGGACAAAATAAGAAAGTTTGTATTGCTGTCGTGCATGGAGAACAACAAAATAAAAATAGCCAATAAAACTAAAATCTAAAAAATATATATACAAGAAAGAAAAGGCCCAAATTTTCGGAGTTAACTCCTTTAGCGAGGGTGAAAAAAGAAGAACAGGTCATCACCGTGGACCAGAGACACGTCTCACTTCTGTCGTCTCCAACTAAAACCCTGTAATAAGAACATCAAAGACATGGCCTAAATAGAAAAAATGTAAAGAAAGTAAGCGTGTTGATATAGTTTTGTTATTAGGTTGTTTATTATAACATTTGATAATAAAGCTGTTTCTCTTGTTGTGGAAGATTGATGTTTCCAATGGACCGATTCAGAAATGCAACGGCATTATGGGATCGTCATTGTTCTGAAGGTTTTTGATTGGTCAAAATGTATTTTACGAGGACGCTGAGCTTGCGCAACGTCATTTACGAGGACGGAAGTTGAATTTCTGAATCGGTCCTATTTCTTCCAGTTTCATTATTGTAACGTATATTGGAGACCAGAAACAAAAAAATGACATTTTTAGTTATACGTATGGGATAAGCGTTCATGTGTGATCCTAAAGTGAATAAACAATGCACCGTTTCAATCACTATTATTGTTTCAATCACTAGCATACTATTGTATAAGTTTTTTTTTACAATAGCTTCAATATAATATTAAAATTCAACATCAGTATTACTTCACTTATGAAACTTGCGATATCTAAATTAAAGAAAATTTAGTTAAAACTAAAATTATCTCCCTTTTGCATGCCCTTTCCTTGGTGAATTTTGGCTTTCTTTTTAGATCATACCGGTAATTTGTTCGCCATCTGCTTCTACACATTGAGTTTATAGATTTCCAAATGTTTTGATTGATCTGCAATAAAGAGACATAAGTTGTCGAAATGAGCATATGCAGAAAGTACATTCACAGAGACTTCGGTTTTGGTTATTTATAACTCTGATAATACTGTGAGTTAATATGCTTAATGATTGTTTATTTTCTCTTTATTAAGGTTTGTAGTATGACGGCTTGTCACAACTATTGGCATTATGGACTGTTTTATATTGAAAAGGTATAGTACATGTACAATGTAGTGTGTGCATCAAATACAAACTACCAAAGTTTCATCAAAATATTCTCCGCTTTTTACGGGAAGGTAATTAAGAACTCGATATTAGTAAGATCCGTAATAAGTGAAGTTAAAATGAAAATATAACATTGAGAGGTGGATAAAAATTATTTTCAAGAGATATCATAACAGAAGGAGTCTGACAAACACAGCTTGGGAATCTTGCAGAACTTTGGAATTCCAAAACAAACAGGGAAATGTAAATTAAAGAATGGAATGTCTATAAAGGTTTTAGCGCTGTGACTATTTATACACCCGCGGGCGGGTGATCAAGGTATCCTTCCGTCCGTTCGTTCGTCCGTCTGCCATAGGGTACTTACTTTGTGGCAACAACTCCTCCTAGACCACTTGATGGAATTTATTGAAACTTTCACATAATGATATGTATACATCGCCCTTGTGCATCATCTATTTAAAAATTTGATTTGATTTTTTTAGGGGGAGTGGGGGTATGATATTAGTGAGCTTTGCTCACATTTTTCTAGTTTTTGTTTATTCTATTGGATTTTCTATTTGTCACTGTGGTGTGACTTGTACACCGAACGAAAAAAATATTTTACATGTATATTAACACTAGGTTTCAAACGACAAAACTGTATGGTGACACTAGGCTTGTACACCAAACGACAAATCATTCTACTTGTATGAAGACACAAAGCAATGGTTTGAAAATATTATTGCTTTGACATTTATCACATTGAAGCCCAAACAGAAGCTATAGTTAGTCGTCATATAAGGGGAGGAGGTTGATGCATTATTAAACTTGGTTTTACCCTCCATGATATTTATAAAATGGCCGTTCCAAGTCGGGAATATGACGGCTTGCATAAAATGATCTGTGTTGGGTTGTTTCTTCTTGATACTGTCGTCCGTCGTACGGATTTTCTTTTATGGTCTCTCCCTTTAATTGCTTCGGACTTTTGTTGTCACATTCCACATAATGCAGAATGGAATTTTTATGAAAGTTTTTAAATATTACAGACTAAAGAAAAGGATACAGTTTGGCATAAATGCATTTTCAGTCATCCCCTCTGTGAAAAAAATGAAGCATAACTTCTATTATATTGTTATCTGCAATAAATATTTGCACTTTTCAGGGAAATTATGAAGATGCGCTTGGAATCTTTGACAATGAGGTAAGATATATGTTTTATATCACGTGAATGACATGGATTTATGAGTGCTTGCATTGAAATGTTAAACAATGATCCCTGTGATTAAAACAGTGGATTAAAAAATTAAACTGTTTAAAGCATTCATTTATCTGAAATTATAACTAAAGCATCATCAAATAGACTTAGATATACGGGTACAACATTTAAGATGATACCACTGTTTTTGTTACGCTCTTGTTTAGTTTTACTCTCCGTTTTAACAACTGGACGTACAAAGAGACAAGTTTTTTATTGCAATATTGACAGAGGTGGATATGCACAAAGAATTTAGCATTATTTTCATTCGCATATATGCAGAATTTAAATTCACAGTTACCTCGGTATTTATTTATTATTTACCACTGGGTCGATGCCATTACTGTAATTCCCCGAGGATATTCACCAGCCCAGTAGTCAGTATTTCGATGCAGACCCGAACGCCGATTCTATTTGGAACCTTACAATATCTAAATTTTGGTAAATTTTGTTGAAAACTAAGGAGTATCTCCCTCGTGCAAAGCTCTGTCCTTAGCTGATTTTGGCTTTACATTTAGATCAAATTGGGTATTTGTTCTCTATCAGCTTTAAGACATCTTTGGGTTTATGGTCTTCCAAACGTTTAGATTTTATCTGCACTGAAGAGACATAAGTTGTCGAAATGCGCATATGCAGAATTTAAATTCACAGTAACCTCGGTATTTATTTATTTTTCAAAAATAAACTATAGTGAAAATCCCAGTGTATATTAAATAGACAAAAGAAGTAGGAAGACACGCCACGTTGAATGATTCACTTCATATTTGTCAATGCAGTGTTCACTCTTAATATCCTTTTTCATTTCGCTAGTTGAAAGTGCACCAGAGTTATAATGTGTATAAATGGAGTAAACAATAAATTCGACATTTGAACAGGATACAATGAACTGCAAGCAAGCTTAGCGTTGGAATGTTTCTTGAGAAAGTTTCCAAAAATTGTTTGTAAGCAAAAATGTAACGTTTACTTTCATTGGCTTGTGGATAACAACTAGGCGGGGCTTGCACTGAAGTGAGAAACCATAATTAGAACGTGCACGTGATTTCTTTCGTATCTCGTTGTAGATAGAACCCTAAATTACCGAAATTTTTATAATAAGTTTTATTCTTAGGAAATGTTAAATGGTTTGACTTACATTACGATCAAGATAAAATATTTTTCCAATAAATGTAATGGCTTTCTGGCGTATTCTGTGCAAGTACATGAGTGTTTGAAACTTGACGGGAAGTAACCGACATAACTAGCAAATCTCAGTTACATAGGCCAGCAAATCTCTGTTAGATAGGCAAAATATTCATATTTTAAAATATTCTTGTACGAAACGACAAGAGATAAATCGCTAGAGATTGAAGAGGCATTTTTTCATATCTTAAAATATTCCTCCAGAATACTAATTAATAAAAGTGACAACAAAAGTCCGAATCAAAATTATACATTTTTTTACAACATACAACATAGACCGATGGTATTCCATTTATTTTAGGAGAGACCACCAAGGACTATGGCAAGTTTGTTTCATTTAACTCGGTAATTTCAACGGGGATGAGGCGCTTGTTTGTTGAACTTTGTTGGATCGTGGCGGAAATCTTGGATTTTACCAGTTATTTGTAGGTCGAAAAAAATGTTTAAAGAGTTTTGTGGTTGGCCATTAGAGTATTATTTTTAAGGGGAGGTGGCTGGATCTACTGACAGTCGAAAGGTATGTTCTATAAAACGGGGATCAAGTCCTATAATTATCTCTGCTTGTGTCAATTTTGTATCATTCCCATTGTCGCACTAGTATAGTCTGGGGGTGGTACTTGGAATAATTTTTGGTAGTGATATGCCAAATCGATCTCGAAACATGCCCCCGAATTTATATACTCCCGTACGTGAACATACCCCAAATTTATATAACAACACTAAATCTAGGACCCGAATATATCAAATACCATTGTTTTAACATGAAAATCATAAAAAAAATCAAAGATACAAAGCATTAAGTACGTTTGTTATTGCACATTTAAAGAAAATAATTCCGTTGTCTCATAAATAATAATTGCCCTTTTTGGTTTTTTTTTGATACCAAAATTTATATAAATTATTTTCTTAAT
Source organism: Modiolus philippinarum (assembly GCA_002080025.1). Lineage (NCBI taxonomy): Eukaryota > Metazoa > Mollusca > Bivalvia > Mytilida > Modiolidae > Modiolus > Modiolus philippinarum. Next base: position 43,096 of record MJUU01025091.1, read on the forward strand.
GAAACTTATATACAGTTGGTTTAAAAACACACCGAAATTTATATATTTCATGCTAAAAAACTATACCCAAATTTTTGGCACATCCCCGTATACCAAAATAATGGAAGTTACCCCCTCCCCCGGGAGTATACAATGTAGTTGTTGAATTTGCAAGTGAACGTCTTTGTTTTCCCGTCTCACAATAACTGATTTTAATATCAATCCCACCCTACCACTAAGAAATATACAAAGGCGGAGGAGTGTGGCCCCTCTACGAATTTCCATTACAATCTATTCAGAAATAGGCGGACAAGTCTTACCTCCTCATTTTTCAATTGAAATACGTAGATAGCTTTGGTCGGTCTGATATTCTTCCCAGTGATTTAGTTAGATTTAGTAGATAAATATGCAAGATGCCACAATCAAGCAGAACAAGTTCTTGGGCGGTGATTTTGTGAAATTATATTTTTTTGGGAGGGGGGCCAGGGGAGGAAACAGAAGAATGGAATATGCCTGTCACCAACATATTCCCCAGATCTGAATCCCGCTGAAAACTGCTTCCTTAAAATAAAAACTGTTTTGATATACTGGACTTGCAAATTTATTAAAATACAATTCTTTGGCCTACGCGTAGGATGCAAGACTTTCCCTTAAACAAGGTATTTCTGAAAACAAACTAAGAGATCTAGTTGTATTTTACAGTTGTACAAGATATTTAAATATATGAGCTATCCCATAGCCAATAATCACCGGCAGACCCAATCTTCGAAAAAGTCGGTTCTAATGGGATTCCGGAAAAAAAGGGGGGGTTCCAGTCGATTTTTTTTGCCATTTCTTTTCATCAATTTATTGCCTAAATTCTGCACGAAATTTAGAGGGAATCCAGAAAAGGGGAGGTTCCAATCCTCGGAACTCCTGCCTCGGACTCTGACCCATCTTTTTGCAGAGTAAATATTTTATTCAAAAAACTTTTGCCACTGCATATTTTATCAACAATAAACAAGCACCCGAATCGCACCAAGATATTACATATAAAACTCTCTTTCAACCGGCAGATCCAGAATAAAAAGGGGGTATTTCAACTGAGATTTTGCTCAACTTCTGCAAGAAGTGAATAAAATTTCCAAGTAAAAGGGTTTAACCCTCAACACCCTGAATCAGCCAATATACATCTTTTTTACCACTATTCTTCCATTTGTATAGATTATTTTATACGATAGTACTTCACGTGCTATTGTTTAACTATTGGTAGTAAAACGTAAATTTCATTTCCTTATTTGGTCATTGTTATGGTCAGAAAACACGATTGGTTGTATACATATTTTGCTACCAGTGAAAATGATTGTAACAACTTCGAAAGAGTTTTGTTGAGCACGTGAATAATTTGTTTCCCTATTTGTGCCGAACATGTCAACGCTAAACTTGGTCGCAGTTCATTGTACAATAATTTTTGCTTTATGGATAAGCCATATTAACGTAAAGCAAATAAGAAAAATTCAATCGTAAAAGGCCTTTAGATGCATTGTATAATTCTTCAGAGTATAAAGAAAGTTAAATTTCATATTAGTATTCATATTTTTTGCAGGTTGCACAAAGGGCATTAAAATCTAAGTCTCCTATGGAAGTAGTCAATTCAGTATCATATTTGCACAGACTACAATTTGAAGGTAAATTAAGCATTTGCCAACAGTTTCAAAATTGAGGTAATAATACAATTACCAACTAAGTGGACAAGAGCCAAAGTCCATGAGACAAAAAGACAAATTAGGTGGTGTAACGTCCTTTTCTGTTATCTGGGGAACAGACGTTAAGACTAAATAGATTCGATCGACATTTTTATTACATCACGTTCCTCGTGTCAGTACAATTACAATCATACGGTGAACCTAAAACATGTCGGAGTGGCCCCGAGCTTAAAATCCCGAATTCAACCCAAAAAACATATATGTCATATATATATATAACATCCCCCCGCTTCACAAAAATTGGTACAATTTTTCTAAAGGTTGAATTCAAATCACAATAAATCAATAAAAATATTTAAACAAAATTGCGAGAAATCATAAATTCAACAAATTTCTACACTTCAAAATCTCAACACTCTCTCAGAAGATAACATTGCGAAACTGCTCAGAAAATATGACTTCTATTAGTAGCCAGATTTGATGTACATTTTGTTAAAAACGTAGCTGTGTTACAAAGTGATAAAATCAACAGAGACCGAACTCTTCACTAACATTGAGCTTTACAGTACAACAGGCTCTATATACCATAACTCGATTTCACACACTTTCTCACGATTCCCACCCCCAACTCACACTCACAGATTCAAGTGGCCATCTTTATAGTACATAAAACATATCACTTAAAGCAACAACATACACGGTTATTTATGATCTTTATCAGAACGCTACTAACAAATACATCTTGCAATCACACCATTTAAAGGTTTTACGCTACCATTGCAGTTCTGTAATCTAGTAATATTTGTCATTGACTTGGTCCCACTCAAAAGGACATCAGATAATCATTCTAAGCTTAAACATCAGAAATCTACAAAAATATTCCAATCACAAAAACAAGAAAATAAATTGAGCCACTCCGCATGTAAAACAATAATTAGTTAAACAGTGAAAATATGATTAAGTCAATGGATTGTCTAGAATGTAAGAAAAAGTCAAAATCTTGCTAGTGTACAGAAGTATCTAAAATTGAACTGCGAGATAATATCTCACAAATTCTACAATCTTTTCAGAGTCGTTGTTACAACGGGACATATTTCCACGGTTTGGTTACGAGATAATTCTCACAAACCATAATTTGTTTCTCAAATATTAATTAATCAACGGCGGAGGTCTTGATTCCACCATCTTCAAGGCTTTAACATTTAACTTTGCCTGGTCTACCCAAAAGGCGTTTTGTGCCGGTTCGCCGACAGGGTGAATTAAGTACTTGTTTTTACCATTTACAATACGTCTTGCTAGGACTCTTTTTATTTTATATGAATCGCCAGATGAAACGGCACTGCCATTGTCAGTATCTGGATTTGTGAAATCTGTGTCACAAAATCTGGCTGGTTTTCGCCTTGTTCTACTTGATCTTCGGAGAAGTGGGACGTCATTCACTGGAATAATAGCATTTTGAGTTATCTCGTCCTCGGAGTTTACGTTAGGGTTTTGTTGGTCACTTGGAGACAAGTCTTGATTTGTGTCTTCCGAATTATTATTAACTTCATGATTGTTGGTGACTACTGAATCTAAGAAATAACTAGATGGGTTTGGCTGACGAACGTATGCCACTTTCAATCTATTTACATGTACTGGGTTTTGTAGACATTTATTTGTTAATGGATCTTTCAAAGTATACAAATGTGCGCTGTGGCACTTTTCAATAACATAAGGTCCAGCAAATTTATACTTGAATTTGTGTCCAGGTCCTGTAGGATCTTTAGCTAAGTACACAAAGTCTCCCTGTTTGAATTGTAATATATTAACTTTGCTATTTGCTCGTTCCATCATTGAAGTTTGTGCATTCAAGGAATGGTGTTTAACTTCATTTCTAATAATCTGGAGGCGTTCTACAAGGTGGCGAATATAGTCATGATTGTCTTTAGGTACATTGGTCAAATTTAAGTCACTAATATG
>MJUU01025091.1:48603-77521 GCA_002080025.1 Modiolus philippinarum
ATTGGTTGGTTGGTTTTGATACAAAACATATCCTATCCCTTTCGAACTTGTGTCTACAGCAAGATGAAATTGAATATCAAAATTTGGAAATGCCAATACTGGGCTATTAAGTAAAAGTGATTTTAATTTTTGAAATGCGGTTTCTTGTTCATTAGTCCACCGGAAGCGCACTGATTTACGAAGTAATCTTGTAAGTGGTTCTATTTCCGCACTAAAATTTGGAATGTATTTTTTAAACCAATTTAAAAGTCCGACTGCACGACGAAGTTCTTTCACTGATTTAGGCGATGGATAATCTTGAATAGATGCAACACGGTCTGGCGGGGGTTGAATTCCATCTTTAGATATCAAGTGTCCGAGAAAAATACATGAGTTTTAGGCAAAGGAACATTTCTTTGGACCTAGTTTTAAGCCGGCCTCTTCTAAACGTGTAAATATTTCGTGCAAGTCTGAAATGTGTTCATCAAATACTTCGGACGCTATTAGGACGTCGTCCAAATAACATAAACAGGAATGAAAAGTTAGCCCATGTAATACTTTGTCCATAAGCAACTGAAAAGACCCAGGAGCAGAGCTTAGTCCCATAGGCAAACGTTGAAATTTGTACGTACCAAAGCACGTATTAAAAGCTGTATATCGTTGGCTCTCGGGCGAAATAGGGAGCTGGAAAAATCCGGAAGAGACATCTATAGAAGTCAGATAATTTGGGGTTCTATTTGAAAATGATTCGGTTAAATCTTGTAAATCTGGTATTGCATATTGAAAGTCTTGAGTCTGGGAATTTAAATAGCGGAAATCACAGCAAAATCTAAATTTAGATACATTATCAAATTTGTTCCCGTTTTCAACACCTCTTGTACGTTTAGAAACGAGCACAACGGGACTTGTTATTGGTATGTCTTCTGTTTTGTCAACAGGTACGACCACGCCTTGTTGTAACAATTCATCCAGTTTGTTGCGCAATGCTTGCTTCTTATCTGGTGTCAAGCGGTATGGCCGCCGATTTTTGGGCTTAAAATCAGGTTTTAAACAAATTTTGTGCTTTACAACATCAGTAAAACCTAGTGCTGGGTTTTCGTCTGTTACGAACAACTTATAGTGTGATTGTAAACACTGTACTAATTTATCTTTTTCAACCTTGGACAAATGTTCTGGGACATTAAAATATGAAATAAATTTGGACCCCGTGCCATTTTCTGCATTGTTACTTTCATTTTCATCATTACAAGTCTCATTTTCACCTTTTAAGTCAATATTATTAACTTGATTCTGACTGTTTTTCAAAGTTATTACATTGAATTCATTATCAAGCAACTCAAATTGAGCTAAAATTGTCCCTTTTGGTATGACGATTGTCTCTGTACATGGATTAAACAATTTAACTGGTACTAATTTTTGCTGATTAACAGAAACAACAGCCTTTGCTGTTAAAATTCCCCTTTTCAATAATTTTTCACGACCAGTACAAATTCCCTGAACACCGTGTAAAATATTTCCGGACACTTTACCAAAAACGACCATTTCAGTATTTGGCAAAATAGACAATCTCTTTTCACATTTTACCTTTGACGACCTACTACACATTGACATATTTGAAAAATCTAAAACAATTTTCTTTTCAAAAAGGTAGTTTGTTCCTAGTATTAATGGGTGTGAAGTTTTCGGTAATATATGGACCACAATCCAATGCTTACCCTGAGGAATTTGTATTTTCACACGTGCAGTACCCAATACATTTACAGTTTGACTATTTGCAAGTACAATTTTTTCACTCACATTATTTACACTTGATTTACAGTATTCCTGTATAGAATCATAAAATCGCTGGGATATGACATTAATTGAGCTCCCAGTGTCTATCAAGGCAGCTACATTTGATATACCAATTTTTACAGACATATACAAAAATTTGGGGCATGTCTCTTCAACAGGGTTTTCATTGTTTGAAGTCTCATCATCTGATTTTAATTCTGAGTTAAAACGATTGAAAGAATTACATTGTTGTCGTTCAGGTGATGCACTGCGATGTCTGGCACCTAAGGGCGTTTTCCCGACGGGCCGTGCCCGGTGTCCACCGGGAACCGCCTGTTTTCCGAGCGACCTAAATAAATGCATTGGAAAGCGGCATGTCCATATTGATTGCACAACTGACACTGGGTATGTGGATTTGAATTGCCCTCCCATTCCAATTACAATTTCGTTTTACATGATTAGGGGCATTACAATTAAAACAAGTTTTATCACGTGGGTGATTGTTTGGTCTGGCATCCCCTCGACTTGAAAATCTGCCACGGTTGTTTCTACCAGTTTTCTGGATTTTTAGTTCATTAACAACTTGAACTAAATCTTGAATTTGAGCTTGCATTGATGATATATCAGCTGCTGTTGGAGATTGCTGTTCAGTTTTCAACCTGACCGCAGATACGGTCAAGCTGTTTTCATCTCTGTAGCCATAGGCTTCGCCCATTCTCGCAGCGGAGAGCGCAGACGAGCTGTCTTTATGATTACCTGCTCTCACAAAAAATGCAAGTCTGTCTGGCAACCCTTTAATGAACTTTGTCAGCACTTCATGGTCAGGCTTATTTAAATACTAGATTTTTCTAATAGCTGGCAATAAAAATCGTCAATTGACTGACCATGTGAAAGTTTCATATTTTCGAATATTTCACTCTCCAATAAAACTGTAGGACTTTGCCAATCTAAGTTGACATATTTGTCTGTAAAAGTTTGTAAAAATGTATCCCAAGATATTTTCTGATCACTAGGTAGTGTGTTGAACCATGTAAGGGCAGGTCCAGTGAGGTGCAAATGCAATGCAGCAATGCTTCTTTGATCATCTAGAGGAGAAATGTTATGTAGCATTGCATAAGATTTGAACTCATTTAAAAATATCGACCCATTCTCATGAGGGTACCCCCAAATTTTCGACAGGTTGCTAGTCTTTCCATTGGAACTGTAGTCTGAGGTGTAAAATTTAATAGATATGAAATTTCGTCTGATTTCTGTGTCGTGTTTTGGGACTGACAATTTTCACTAAAATCTTTCTCGTGTTCTTGCAGTTCATTGGCAGCTAAAAACCCGTCAGACAACACTGAGCAAGTATCACTATGATCATGAATACTAGACAATGGAGATTTAGAATCTGGAGCCGGTGTTTCCGGTGTTTTGATGGATTGTAAACTAAAATTTATATTTGGGGAAAAGTCATAGAAATGTGGTATAAAATCATTGTATCTTGAATCATCACTGTCATACCCAAAAGTATCATTCGGTATTTTGGATGTCATTAATTGTGGTTTGTAGCGAGATGAATTTCACATACAAACAATAAAATTAATAAAATTTATGATCATACAATACTTTTGCTACTCAGTGTTTGTGTATTTTGTAGCGAGATAAATCTCACACACAATTTAAACTATATTGGCAACCTTCAGGCATTATATTTTGGCAAGCATACTAAATAATGATGTCAACAATTAAAATAGCTCGAGAAAAATCAATCAAATGATAATTAGTTAAGTCTATAGTGAAATTTAAAAGAGCGATGTAGCGAGATAAATCTCACACACATGCCAGTAGTTTGTTAGTATCATTTTTGGTTAATTCAAGGGTTACATTCTTTAAATAATCGCAGGCATATTCGAATCAACCATAAACGAGACAACAGGGGCGACGGGTGAATACCATCCAAGTACAGGTCGTATTCAGTATTGTATTTAACCTGTCGATCTCGTCTTCTCTTTTTGGAGGATTCTAAATCCAAGTTGAACTGTGGTGAATTTTGATGCAATATAGTGTTAAATCCAAAAATGTAGCGGTTAACTTCATATATTTGCTGGGAAAGAATTATGTCCTGCTTTCTAAAATCATCTGGTTTTTCGTGCCCTATAAATTTGTTAAACCAATAAATTGAATAATAGGGAATTTCTAAGAAAATAGGATAAACATTTGAAAATTGTCTCAAATAATCAAACAACTGTTTGTAAAGGTTACACAGCCTGGTAATGTTGTCCTCTCCCTCCGACCTGAGCTGTATGTATTTGCCTTGTTTCACCGTAAGGTCACAAGTACCCAACCACACGTAGAATGTCACATACACATGGCCCAAATCTTGTAGTAGATGTTGAGCGTCACGCTTCAGCCACTCAATTCGTTTTCCCACATCAGCAGAAGATTTACACCACCAAATAATTTTGTCCTCTGGGTGTACATTACTGACAACTCTCTGTAAATAATTGCCTTTGCTGTCACTGAACACAATCGGGATGTTTCTCAAATCGCCACAACCTTCCAACCTTGGCTGTAAATTTTCCACGTGTTTCTCTGCTCGGGACCACAAACTCATCTGATCAAGTTTTGAGAAAAAGGTAACAAACCGATATTGTCAAAGAAATACTTCAAAAACACTGTCCGTTGAGATCTTAGGGTTACTCCACCATGTAACGTCCTTTTCTGTTATCTGGGGAACAGACGTTAAGACTAAATAGATTCGATCGACATTTTTATTACATCACGTTCCTCGTGTCAGTACAATTACAATCATACGGTGAACCTAAAACATGTCGGAGTGGCCCGAGCTCAAAATCCCGAATTCAATCCAAAAACATATATATCATATATATATATATATAACAGTGGAAACCACCGGCAAAATTGTCGAATGTATTGGTCCTGACTTGGTACAGGCATTTCAACGAAATGATGGGTTAAACCAGTTTTATGGCTAGCAAAACCTCAACATCCATTGCGGTAGTGTCCGATAGCAACTCAACAGCAATTGCAATTTTAAGGTCGTAGACAGTTTAAAGAAAGGATCACTACAGTAATAATTACAGAAAGAATCTTGAATCAGCGATCGGACCGAAACTTCAAATTTTTCCACAAGGGACTGATATCTTTGAAAGAACTTTTTAAGTGATCGTATTAGATGGAAGTTTTTGAAACCTTGATTAAAAAGGCTGACACAGAGATAACTATGTCTAATGAAAAAGTCTCATAATTTTTACTAGCTCTCGCGTAACGAATCCGCTGTGAAACATACACAATACGGGACTTTAGAGATTGGAACTCTCGAGTAATTGAAGGCGGAAACGATCTCCTAAAATTCCATTAAGAAGGATAACTGTTTTCCTGATCTATTGAAATAAATACATACCATTATATAAAACAAATGAAGTGTACTTTCAAAATGTCCTACATGACAATTACTTAACTAAATTTTAATTGACGAAAAACGATTAACCTGAAGCGCTACAAATAGGTTAAATATAAATCACCCTTAGCTCAACAGTGTTAATTACATGTAATTCTTTATTGAGGTATCAATTTTTTTCGTAGGATAATAGATTTTTTTCCGGAGTGAACACGAGTCGCTTATTGACGATAAAAAGCAATCAATCGACCCTGTTTTTGTCGGACCTTTTATTTTTTTCGGAAAATCAGTGGGTATGTTCATTATGTGGAGTGAGTTCATCAAAATGGGGTCAAAACCAACAACCACATATTGTTGCGTCAATGTGAAAGTATGAAATACGAATTTCAATTTCCGTCGAAAAGTAAAAAGTCCTCTGCTACATAAAAGGGTCGATGTGAACCAATTACCATTTAATGTTTCGATAATTTCTTTGTTATACCCCCCTGGGCGGTATATTTTGATCAAGGTGTCAATTCGTTCGTTTGTCCGTCCGTTCGTTATTCCGTCCGCCATAGGGGTATACACTTTGTGGCAACAACTTCTCATAGACCACTTGATGCAATTCAATGAACATTTCTCAGAATGTTTAGTGCATACTGCAATTGTGCACCAGTTGATTTGAAGTGATTTTTTTTTATTGTTGACTTTTTTACTTTTGGAATCAAATGGGGGATGTGGATATTTATTAGTGAGCTTTACTCACAGTTTTTCTAGTTTAAATTCCATAGGTAATCCGACAATCCTAGGAGATTGGATTTGCGTTATACATTAATCGGAGGGGTAATGAATCATCGCTATGAAGTATTGAGGGTGGGTTAGAGGGGTATGTTCCCGGAATTCCGAGGAAATAACTGTCAAATCCCGTATTCCCGAAAAAAAAATTTTTTTCAATCCCGATTCCGGAAAAATGACAACGCAAATCCCGGATCCCGTTAAACATAAATCCCGATTTCCTGCTGAATAAAATGGCTGATCCCGGTGTCCCGTAAAAGGTCCTACCGCTCCTCCGTATTCGCTAATTAGATTGTCATCTCTTAAATTACAATAAAATGGTGAGTAAGACAAACACAAGTATACTTGTGAAAGAAAAATATCTTGATACTAGGCCCTAATATAGTTAATGCTTTGTCTTTTAACCATGGACAACTTTAACGGAATCCAAACAAGCAGAAAAATCTCGTTACGGATGGAAGATACATTTGTCAGGAAAAACGCCTTGAAAGAACAGCTTCATGATTTTCTACAAGTCAGACATGCTTGTTGGAAACATAAATTTACAGCTGTCCTTATATCTTTTAAAAATTCTCATTCAAATAACAAATGTAGTATGTAAGCATTAAACTCATTTATTACCAAGCTATCACATGTTAAATAAATAGCGAGGCCCTTCAAACAAGATAATCTGTCATTTTTGTTGTGTTAATTATAGGTATATCGGTCGGTGAAAGATTTAAAGATTTGAACGAAATTTGTCAATCACATATAGATGACCACATAATGGGTTTTATAGATGCCAGTTTCATGTTGGCATCAATTGGAGCAGACGATGAAAAGGGAAGGAAGAAATTAATATCATCGATGGAAGATTTTATTGAGTATGATTCAGTTTTATTTATCATTACTTCAATACATAGCCCTCATGCATAGCTCTGTGACAGTCCTTAGCTGAATTTTGGCTTTTCTATTTAGATCCTTATGTACTTTGTTTTCTATCGGCGTTAACGTGCTTTTCGGTTAACGGATTTTCAAATGTTTTGGCTTGATCTGTACTGACGTGACACAAGTTCTCAAAATGTGCATGGCAGACAATAAATTAACAACTTCGTTTTTTGTGTTAATCAAATACAAAGATTTTGGTAAGCCATGTAAGAGTAAAAGAGCAAAAAATTACAAAGATGACTTTACAAGGACACAAAAATACCGGTATAAAAATCAATCAATAAAAAAAATTTATGAAACAAGAACAAGTTGGGATAATGAATAATTTTTTACCAAAATAAACCTTTCACGATAACTGTGGTCCTGAATTTTGCACATTCGTTTATATGCCTTTGAGTAGGTAAAATGTAACGTCATTATATATGTGATGTCTTGATTAATAATCATACGACGTCATTTTTGTAGGAACTGTTATCATTTTCGTAGGAACGCAGTTATCGTAAATGGGTCTATAAATCTTTTGCAACGCCTTTTTTGCGGTTTTCATAATAAATGTCAGTCCTGACGGTTTACGTAATCACGCAATTGGTTAAAAAAACTTGAGGAAGTTTAATTTTCGTGTTTCATCCCATAGATAAAGTTTAGAATATTTTGCCTCTGCAAGTTTAATTCATTGAATAATTCTCATTGATTCTCGTTTTTCCTTTTCTTTTTTCTTCAACTTGTTTTCAACTTCAATAGGCGAGTTCGCACTTCTATGTTAACGGTTACTTTAAAATATAATTTTGCAGGAAAGTGTTGCAAGACTTACAAAAATGTCCTAAAAATTGCAAAGATTTGAACAGCCAGTGTAGATACACAGAGCTTTCACTCCTCATAGCATACAATATGTACAAGCATCAACACCATTACAGCAATTACTGAATGCTGACCGAAAAACTTATAAATGAGAAGCTTCATGGAAATTTTGTATAAAATTACAGAGCATCTCGTTCTTCAATAGCTCTGTCCTTATCTAATTTGGCTTTTCTACTCAGATATTATTTATTTGGTAATTTGTTCTCTATCAGCTTTGTTTCATATTTCAGATGATGAATTTCAAAATATTTTCTTTTGTATTTGACCTGCACTGAAGAGACACAAGTTGTTGAAATGGCCATATGCAGAACAAAAAATTAAAGTAATCAGAAAAAAAATAAAGTAACATCGGTATTGTAATATTGACATCTAATAAATCATACCATCAGCATACACAAATTATTGCATACTCTAATCCGAAAATCATTTTTTGGAATAATTTACATATTGAAAAACGAAGTCTATGTTTTGTAGGAACCGAACTGGAAATACACGGGACACAATGAAAACCATTGGCTTGGATTTATACGAAGCCTTGGCTGCTTTCAAAGAGGAAGAATACAGTAAAGCCGTTGATCTTTTATATCCAAAGAGATATCTCATTAAAAATATTGGTGGAAGTAACGCCCAGGTATATGCCATTAAAATTTTCATTTTTTACACGGCTATAAGATAGATGTATGTATATCGTTGAAATAAACTGCCAATGAGCATCATTAAGTTTTTTATATGTGATGTTTGATTTCTATTGATAGCTATGGTTTCACTCTCTTGTACGTCTTCTAAAAAGAAAGAACAAAATGGGTATTGACGTGCACTATTTGTTAAAAGACCTTATGCTATCTTTTGAATGAATATTTTTAGTCAGGTTCATGGCCTGAACGAAATAATATAACATTTTAGTTTATATAGTCCATTGCACTTAAATTTATATGGACGAACTAAAAACTAACATTTAAAAAAAGTTTCTATAGATAAAAAACAGGGCTCTTTGTATTCTTCATTTTTTCCATAGTGTTTCAACAGAAATATTTTAGTAGCTCAACTTAATTATATTGTTCGACAGGAGTGATATAATTATTGATTGTCGTGACAGTCGCTGAGTCATGACTTTTTTTAGCAAACGTACCGCAATTGAGATGAAGTTATATTTGGATTATTTCAAAGACAATACACTAGATGTTTACAAAAGGGTTTTGAGTTACAAGGAATTGCTTATTTCCACTTGTAATGCTACAATATTTATATAACTGGGAAACTCTCTACTTCACTTCTATCGATATTTTAACTCATCTGCTTCTAAAGCAAAATGGTTAAACACAATTGAGTGCCGAGTTCCAAAACGTTTTTAATCCATTTAATGACATTATTATTGATTTTCATGACGGTTGATTAGTAAAACTTATTATTATATACATTTTCAACTCTTGAAACATATTTCAGACGCATTTTATGCTGCTTATTTTTCTCATATCAATGCGCCAAATGTTTACATTGACAATAAAATTGTTGACGTCATTTCCTGCAATGTAACTATATTGTTTATTTTGTTTCACTTACTGAAAAAATGAGACTTAATCAACCTGGAAAACACGATAAATCACCGCTATATTTATATAATTTAAAAAAAAACGCCCTAAAAATTCCGTTTTCATGACAATTACAAGATTATATATTAATAGTTTTGTTTCTTTGCAGCGGGACATATTCAATTTGTTTTTAACTCATGCTGCTATTAAATCAGAAGACAAAAGACACAACAAATTAGCCAGGTAAAGTTGAATTTGTGATATCATTTTCTTGGATATAAATGATTATGAAAAGTTGGTCAAAGACTTAAAAATTGTAAACATATATTTTCAGGTCGCAGAAAACAAAAGTGAAATGAAAATAAACTCTGAAATGTAAAAGACGTTCAAATGTCAAAATAATCTTTCTTTTTATATTTAATTCTCAGACGAAGTAGCTGGCACTTACCTTTTTTACGTGGAAAAATATGACTTTCAAGTAAAATACGTTTATATTAAATTTGAAACATAAGTACCCGACACTTTCCTTTTTATTTGAAAAAAAATGAAGCTTCATGTTTTCATCACACTGATCATTTTAGTCCACAGAGGTCATGTTTTGGATGGAAACGATTCATCGCGAAGTCTCGAGGTCACATGACCCAGAGACTCTATCACAAAAATATCAAGGTAACAAACCGAATGTGATATTTGGAAATTCAAAAGTGCAAAGCACATGGTAAAAGGTAAGATAAAGAGAAAAACAAAACAAGTAAACAAACCTTACGCTACATAAATTTAGACCCAGCTATATTATGAATCATCTGTAAGTACAGAATGTGTTTTGGTTTGTCTGTTAAGATATTGTTACAATATTATAGTTCTCCGTCCTTAATGGAATAAACTTGGGGGATAATAATTACATAAGTGAAGAAATTAAACTTTTTTGACAGGAAAGTTGATAATGAGTCAATTATTTTTTTTTCAAATAAAAAGGAAAGTGCCGGGTACTTGTTATTAAATTGACGTTTCAAAATTGAATATATGTAAGAGATGATTTTGACATTTGAACTTTTACACTTCAGAGTTAAAGTGTCCATCTTGATTGGATTTGTTCAAGAAAATTAAAATTACCTGTTATTCTTTCAAAATCATTAAGTTTTACTCGATCTTGAAATACTATATTCAGATATATTAAAACATATTAATACCATTTTAAAATTATAAATTTTACTTCCTTATTATTTGCAGTGTATTAATTTTAATATTTAATAACCTTCAAACTTCCAATCTGAATGTCGATTGAGTTACATTCAACAAATAAATATTTAATTATTTATTGTAGAATGTTGTTGTCTGAAAGAAAATGTCTGAAGGAAAATTCACCTTTGACTGATCGACTCATTACCAAGGCTCTCTCTGTGCATGTTGACTGAAAGCAATAATTAAAAACACTTTATAAACATGCATGATATATTTTATATATTTGTTAACTCGCTCTGTTTCTTGTTAAATAATAAATTTGTTTAAGAAAAAGTCCTATCAATTCATTGAAAACTGTTTATCTTTTCATCGATTATATTTACGAAAATGGAGTATCTAAATCATGGATATAAAGTGTCAAACTGAAATACATCTTGCTCGTGCAGAGTACTATCCTTAGCATGTTTTGGGCTTTTACCTGCAGATTATATTGGTTATTTTTTTATACATTTTGCATAATTAACCCACCCGACTATAACCATTGTGAGTTTTTGCCATCAAAAGGTGTCTGTCCGTCGTGAACTTCTCATTCAAAGGTCTTCCCTGAAACCGTGTGCCCAAATAGTACTTGTGTGGTCCCTTAAAAAATTTGTTTTTTTTTTGCGGGTCATCATACAAAAAAGATTGCTATCAGTGGGACAACGGCAGTAGAATACCGAAGGAACAAGGGAAGCGATGACTACAAAAATCGAAGTCCAAAGACATGACAAAAACGGTAACAGATAAAAACAAAGAAATGAACATATGAAATGGGAACATAGTTTAACATTGGACCCTAAAGGAAACGCATTCAGATGTTTTGTTCTCAGAAAATACTACTCAAGTTACTGTCAGCTTAGTCACAATGGTCCTTAGATGGTCACTTCCTAGAAAGGAATTTGGCAGATTGGTACCTCATACAAAATGGCTGCCAGCGGTGAAGACAGCTAAACATCGGACCCTATGGTGAACACATTAAAAGGTCTTCTTAGTATCTACTAGTCTAGTTATAACCACAATGGTCCAGTCAAAAAAACTTATCCGACAGATCCGTATCTCATCCAAGATGGCCGCCAGAGGGGACCAAAATTTGAAGGTGGAACCTCATGGAAAGCTTTGGTCTTGGAAACCACCAATCATATTGGAATCAAACTTGAGTCCTTGCATGGTTCCCCTTGAAATGTGTGTCTTGATAATTGCCATTTCTATGTCCAGTAGAAATCTTGATAAAACATCCACATTGTATAAATGTAATTAACTTTGACTTTTTGTCCTTTTGCAAGTTCTATAGTTTATTGTAATCAAAATATTTTGAATTGATCTGCACTGAATAGAACAAGTTGTCGAAATGGGCATCTGAGAGAATTAAATTTAGAGCAACTTTTGTATTAGTGTGTTAGTATTTTTGAATTAACAGACTGTAGCAATACAAAAAGACTAGACAACATATTGAATACTTAAACTGATCAAAGAAAAAAAATCATAGCAGCATTTTATATGACTAATGTATTAATCTTACAACAAACGGATTTGTAGTAAGAACATATGGAATTTTCATAACAGACAAGTTCTTTAAAAACTTGTTAAACCCGTTGGCCTGTTAAATGACACGATAATGCAGTCAATTTCCTAGAAACACAACTTGTCTGTCAAAACAGAAGACATTAAACTGACCATAGAAGATCAAGGTGTCTCCAAAAAAATGCTTCTTGGTCAACAAATAGAGAACAATATTTACAAAAGGAATATCACAGTATCTTCAAAATTATAAATCTAATGTCAAAACAAGAATACAATATTGAACAAAAACGATAAAGGAGTTCCCAAAAGCATAGACTGTTTGTCAAAAGATAGAACATAATATTGCCCCAAGAAAATTGAAAAGGGTTCAAAAACACAATTTGATTAAAGTTAATAGACAGAGAATAATATTAAACCGCAAAGGTTTAAGTTCATTAAAGTGTCAATAGGATATAGTCAATAACGTGGACATGCGCATGGCAAATGAAACAAGTACTGAAAACACCCAAGTTGCATAAAATAACAGTAAATTTCGTTATGCTGTACACGTGTTTCAAGAAGTAACCTCTCTTCAGCAGCATTAGAATGAAATAATATGGAAAGCCATAATGCAAAAGTAGTCCAAGAAGAAAAATCCTGTAGGCCAAGAATCAAATATTAAAAAAAGATTTAAAACACAACACAAACTTAAACTAGTCAATTATCAGGGTATATTATTTTCTAAGATTTAAAACAACAATTTGTTCTTTATTAATGCTTTATTATTTGATAATTGATATTATTAGCCAGAGGATACCTACAAAATAAAACAGATAATTATTATGAATTACATAAATCCATGTATATCGATAGCGTACATAAAGAAATTTTTTGAAACTGAATACTTTCGAAGATTTCAAGCTGATGTACTTTCACATTAGAGTTTCCTGGTACATCAACATTATTCCAAATATAATCTATGTCAAACGATACTGAAATGCTTTTGATATTATTCTTGATGTTTTGTTTCCTGCTAGCTCAGCGTCACTATTCAATCTTTTTTTTCCATTTTTGTATAAATGAAAAAGTAATGCACCTTTCTTGAGAATGTGTCATATCGGTTTCTCATGTTTTGAAGAAGGGTAAGTCTTAAGGCACTTTTTTATCAGCTTGATATCATGAGTGTATTAAATCCCCAAGATGAAGAGCAACAATAAAGGTGTTATTGCACTACTTGGTTCTAGCATGTATTTGTAGAGACTGTCTCATGTGCATTTACTTGATTTCCCGTCTTTGGTTTATTCAATCGGATGTCGACGTCAGCTTTCAAAACCTTAACGTTTCGATTTGTTTCGTATTGAAATATACATATGAATTTCTGCTTATTTTAAGATCACAACAACTGTTGTCCGATGACAATGCTGCCCATTATATTTAATTTGTTAAAATGAAAAATAAAACAATGATTTATTTTTTTATTTGAGGTTTGTCTTCTACAAAAGCAGAACATATCCCCCTCTTGCAAAGCTCTGTACTTTGGCTTTTTATTTATAACTTATTTTTGTCTTTGTTCTCTACCAGATTTAACCATTTTTTTAAAATTTTCTTCCAAAAGTTTTCTGCACTGAAACGACATAAAATGTCGAAATGGTCGTATGGTGAAACTAAATTCACAGTAGCTTTTATACAGAAGTGAAAAATTCATAATGAGTTAACAAACTTGTGTACTGTATAATGAACGAAATAAGACTAGATCCTCTCAAAAAGGTAAACAATATAATCATACTAGAATACCTTAAATTGATATCGTTATACATGCTGGTT
Source organism: Modiolus philippinarum (assembly GCA_002080025.1). Classification (NCBI taxonomy): domain Eukaryota; kingdom Metazoa; phylum Mollusca; class Bivalvia; order Mytilida; family Modiolidae; genus Modiolus; species Modiolus philippinarum. The sequence continues at coordinate 62,392 of MJUU01025091.1, forward strand.
ACTCCCACACTTACTTACATGGCCTCACAGTGAATGTAGAAAGAAAACGAAGGCAGTCTGGATATTACTTTTTGCAAACTAAAACATAAGTTATATCTTACGACTTAACTAAAAATTCATTAATCTGTCTTACCTCTGTATAAAGTGTCGATTAAGCTTCGATAGGAAGTTTAGTAGAAAACATCGCCTTCTGCTTTCCCTCCTGTCTCACCATATCCTTCCCCAAAACCATCTGGGTAATCAGCAAATCCATGTTTTACATGTGAAACGACCTTTGCAACTTTTCTTTCATGGTGTGTGTTTAAATCAGCTTTCATAGATATGTGTCGTTGATGCTGATATTCACGTTCTTTATGATGTCTACGGTGCTGATGCTCAGCTAGATGCAGATGTCTTTGAGTGTGTTTTTTGAGTAAATTTAGATGAGATCTAGCAGCCTTTTCTAGTCTCCTAATATGATGGCTAGCTACCTTTGACACTTTGTGAACATGTCGATCACCAGCGTATTTAATATTTTTTACATGTCTATTTGCTACATGTGACATTCTTCTGACATGACTATGTGCAACATTTTTTACTCGTCTGACGTGACTATGAGCAACACTTTTTACTCGTCTGACATGATCATGTGCAATTTTCTTATGAGCATATACAAGCCCGTCACCAAAATGTCCATCTCCAAATTCTCCACCTGCTAATATATATATATACATATATATATATATATATATATATAGTGAAATAAGATATTGAACTTTTCAAAAGATCTCACACGATATGTTTGCGTTCTCAAAGCAATATTTTAGTACTTGGGTATTAAAATACATACAATGACACAAAACATTACAACAACCCAATAATTTAGTATCAAATATGTAAGCTCAAGGATGATTGTGACCAACATGTTCAAGAATAATATTTATAACAAAACATCGAAGCTGTGAATTGTATATCATTTCTCTCCATCTACGTCACAGTGGTTCATACTATACATGGTTCTACTTAAACTGTATAGTTCAAAATATCAAAATATCTGAAAATGTTCAGAATAGTTTTACACAAACTTAAAATGCAAAGTTAATTCTCCATTTGTCATATATGTCAGCTCACCAGACTTTCTTTCGAAACTGCCGGGAAGTAAAGCAAGTCATTAAATTTTTGAATGAAGTCTTTTAAATCAGTGACGCTACTTGAAATATTTTCCATAACAGCAATGTTTCGATTCACTTGACACCCGTCATTATGGGTTTTTGTTAACACTTGTCCTTCTATGTCCGTCCTTACATAAATTATTCTTCTCGACACTTTTGGGCAATATAAACCACACTTTGTCAGAACAATTACTAAAATTAGACCACAGGCACACCCTCCCATTGCACTTGATGATATTTCCAGCTTTTTGTGGGAGTTCACACTAAGTGCTTAATTTTTGTGGAGATCTTGTTTGTTTTGTCTTTGTATTGCTTACTCAATTCGTGCTTGATATGAATAGTGGTGCTGTTGGATTTCTTTCCTCATATTTGCTTCGGTATTTGTTTGGCGATGTACTGAAAACCCTAATAAAATAAAACTTACCATGATAATAAGCAAGGTATTTCTGGTTATATAGTTGTGTTATGCATGGTGCATAACTTCCGTATCTACCATAACAGGTGTTGAATAAGCTGAAGAATCTTTTCCTTCCGCACGCTAGTCTATACGCTGAAATTGTCGTTAAAACAAATAAAAAACATCATTTACAGTAGACGTCTTGATACCTTACTACAGAATACAAAATCTATCATTTACTACATTTACTGCACTGATGAGACATAAAATGTCGAAATGCACATATGCAGAACATGAATTAACAATAATTTCGGTATTTTATTATTTACTACATCAACAGGAACTTCGGTATTTTATTATTTACTACATTAACAGGAACTTCGGTATTTTATTATTTAACAGTTTTCATGTCAACGGTAACTAATTCATATCTGTGTGTGATAAACTAGCTTCTTACCACAATGACAAGTCTTACTTAATTATGGAGTTTTCATTTTTTTTATACTTTTTTTTTCTTTTACTTTGTCTATTTTTTTAAATTTCATCAGCACTCGAAAATTATTATCTTAAAGTCATCTACAAAAACTAAACTAACTGCAAATTACGACATTAAGAGAGCTCAATGTATTGTTTCTTGTAATTCTTAACTTAATCGTTGAAACCATGATCCCTAAGTTTTTAATTTACAAGGTTAATGACACAAGCCTAACTTTCTTCAGAATAAAACAGACTATTAGTCCTACCGGACGACACAGAAAAGTCAAACTGAATCAAGGCCATATACTAAATAAGGATTTAAAAGAGATCACCTGTTGTATTAATACAATATTTTTATGTTTTCTGAAATTTTTATTCGTGTTAGTGACTTTGAAAATACTGATTAAAGCAAAGCTGATTATTGAGGGCATCATGGTGACTTCAAGATGAAGAACAACAACAAAAGCGTTGGTTGCTTTAATCAAGTATTTCTAAAGAATTTATCTCATGTGAATTTATTCGATATCCTTTAATTGTTTACTTACACTTTCCATGGTATGAAAACCATCCACCGCGATGTATTTGGTATCTGAACTTATGTCTAAATCCATGTCCATGTATATGTTTAAGAGAGACACCACCTGAAATTTGTACAATATTCATAGTAACGAGAGGACAGTTTTTCAACTAGTTTTAAATGTACCAACGTCTTCCCCCTGTTTTAATGATCAATTAAGTAAAAAATAATATTCTGAGATATATATAAATATTGAAATCAGTTATGTTTAAATAAAAGTGACAATACGGAAAATTCTGATAAAAGACTTCATATTATGAACAAAAAACTTTCAATGGCCTGTATTGCTCATTTGGTATTTGAATAATCCAACAAGCCATAGAGCAATTTGTTGAATTCAGTTACCCATTGACTACAGTTTTGCATGACATATGATTATTTCCCAATCTTTTTAAAAAGATATCGACTATTCATGGATTAGTGCTTATTTGTTCGGTTCCAGTGGACCTAATGGTTTCGAAAACGATAGATGATTTGCCAGTTACTGGAGTTCTTGTCAGTTCTAGTCAAATTTTGTGAATTTTGGTCAAAACTTCAAAGGGAAGTAACACCTACACCGGACAAACAAACATTAAACACACACATTTGTTTTAAAGTACGGTCTTCGTGCATAGGCAGTCTGGACAAGGTAATCTTCTCCTTAAAAGAATTGTTTATACAATTTTCACATCAATCAAATACAATCACTACAGATAATACTACTCACCTCGATAATAAACAAGTATTCTCTTCTTAAAGAGTCGACTAATGCATTTTCTGTAATGATGGTATCTTCCATAACAACTGTTAAAGAGGTTATAGAATCGGCTTCTTGCACATGCTAGTCTATATGCTGCAACCAAAAGTATTGTTCATTTATTATGGGATATGCCATCATGATTATATAGTATTACCACTTATGTTGAATTTGTCAAAAATAAAAGTGACAACAAAAGTCCGCATCGATCGAAGGGAGAGACCAATAAGGAAAATCTGTATAACATACGACAGAATCAGGAAAATACAACCAAACACATAACATATTTGGCAAGCCGTCATATTCCCGAATTGGAACGATCGGGCATTTTATAAATAAACTCACTTCATCAAAGAATTGTGGCAGTGTGAAAAAAGACTGAACATTTCTTTTTTTGTTCGTGACTTTAAACATGACTGGCCCAAATTCTACTTGAAAATCACAACAGCTCGAGTACTCACTGATTATATGTTGAAGCAAGATTTTCAAATTTCATTTCATGCCCATATCTTAATGACAGCAGTGTTATTCTTAAAAATAGAACGAAATTTAAAAAGACAAATGTTAACTTATAGTTCATTTTATTTCATTATCAGTAAAGCATTTAACCGTAATTTCTGACATTGTGTATCTTTAATGGAGAACATGGACGTGATTAACTGAATTGGACCAATAACGGAAATTATAAACACATGAACCAAATATCAGAAAACAGTATCCCATGCTTTAATGTAATTGAATAGTGCGACGATCTCCCAAATTTTACAATAATTAATTATCATCCCCTGACAGAGGACGAAATGTTTATTATGAATTAAATAATTATTTCTCAAACTTACACTTTCCTCCATATGAAAACCATCCACCATGATGAATTCTATATCTAAACTTGTGACTATATACGTGTCCATGTCCAAGAGCAACACCACCTTAAATTTAAATGATTATGCAAGAATATATGCATGAATATTTACAACAATGAGATAGCTAACAGGACGGCATTTTTCTTCTTCGTTTTTTTAAAGATGCAACTAAGAAAAAAAAATAGATAGTAATCTAGTATTAAATTCAGTGATTATTACTGTCATTGTGGCTTGGAAAAGTATCACATATCATTTTGTTAAGTTTACTTCAGGTTTGCCACACAAAGCATTTGAAAAATGTTTCTATTTGGCTTACTTGGTAATTTTTATTCTCAATTTAATTCCTTTACCCATAATTTAACAAAATACCGAGGTCACTGTGAATTTAGGTTCTGCATATGCGCATTTCGACAACTTACGTCTCATCCCTGTTTCTCCCTGGTAGACTTGATAATTTATATTTTCACTTTAATTCATCTCTGATTAAAGAATTCCTCTTTTCCATTTCTAGACTTCTGTGTTCTTTATACTCATATGATCTCTTAGACTATGTAAGCTAGGAAGTAAGCTTAAAATTGAATTCGTGTTACAAAATGGTCTCAGAGGTTGATTTTTTTTTCTCGTGAAAATACACAAAAATGTTGATTTTAAAAAATTTGCTTGTAAGAAAATATCGTATTAAAAACAAAAGATAAAAGTAAACACATACAATGACCGAAAACTCCACTCACATGCCACATTTCACAAGCGAATTGCGCTAGAAAAACATGAATAAAAGACAAGATATAAACGTTAAAACAGATTTACTCGCGATAGACGAATTTGGTACCGGCACTAGCAAAATAAAACTATGTACTCATATATGAACACATTTCAGTACTTCGGTGCTTTTACACATATTTCGGTTCATGGATTTTCAAACGTTTTGATTTGATCTGCACTGATGATACATTAGTTGTTGAAAGAGCATATGCAAAACCTAAATTCACAGTAAACTCGGTATTTTGTTAAGCATAATTTGTAGCTATATACAACGATACTTATCATACAAATTTCACAACAGATACACATTATCTGAAATTTTGAAAACCCGAAATTAATTACAACTTACCATGATAATAAGCAAGGTATTTCTGGTTATACAGTTGTGTTATGCATGGTGCATAACTTCCGTATCTACCATAACAGGTGTTGAATAAGCTAAAGAATCTTTTCCTTCCACACGCTAGTCTATAGGCTGAAATTGACGTTTAAACAAAAAAATTGTAGCTTTCTTGTTCATTTTTTATTTATTAGTTTTGTCTTTGTCATACTGTCTAAATTCATATATCATATTTCTGTGAATTGCCGTGATGTTGGATTTATGGTTTTAGAATTTCCCCTTTTCTTTTCTTGCTTCGGTATTCCTTTGCTGATGTTTATTGACAGTAAACATCTTGATACGTAACAATCTAGCAATTATAACATTTATCTGTTGGCATGTCAACATTAAGTAGTTTCTATCGATGCATCATCAACTAGTTTCATACCACATTAGCCAGTCTTACGTAATTATGGAGTTTTCCTTTTTTATACTTTTTCTTTTACTTTGTTTATTTGTCACAATTTCATCAACACTAAAATCATCATGTTCTTGTAATTCTTTTTTGTATTGTCGAATACCGTCATTCCTAAGTATTTAGTTAAAAGGGTTTCTGATACAGATTGAACTTTCTTAAGAATACAACACAAGCCAAAAGCTCTATACGACACTGAAAAGTAAAACTGAATCAGAGATTCAAACAGAAATCCCCTGTTGAATTAATTACAATAACATTTATGGTATTTGAAATTTTCATTCGTGTCAGTGACCTAAAGAATGCTTATCTGAGCAAAGCTCAGTGTTGAAGGCCTCGTGGTGACTTGAAGATGAAGAACAACAATAAAAGCGTTATTCCATTGGTTTGTTTTATCATGTGCATTTACTCGATATTCTTTCATTATTTACTTACATTTTCCATGATATGAAAACCATCCACCGTGATGTATTTGGTATCTGAACTTATGCCTAAATCCATGTCCATGTATATGTTTAAGAGAGACGCCACCTGAAATTTTAAAAATATATATATTTACAGTACTGAGTAGATAGTATTTAAACTATTTTCAATATATCTTTTTCTCCCTGTTTTATATACTTTAAAAACATAATTCTGAGATATGTATAAATATTGAAATCAATCATGTTTCAATAAAAATCAACAATATGGAAAATTTTGAGAAAAGGGTTCCTAATATCTTAATATGAACAAACTGTCAAGAGCCTGTACTGCTCACTTGGCTTTGAATGATCAAACTAGCTATTGGGCTAATTGAGAAAATAATTATTACCAAAGTTTTGCAATCAAAGACCAAACATTTGCAAATTCAGTCCTTGAAATTCGAAAAATATTGTGCTAGAAAAACTATGTAGATTTATAAAAACTGTCAACAAAATATTATGCCTCCTGGTTAAAATGTCTATTGTGTTTTTGATGTACACATGCATTGTATTACTTGTTTTTTTTCATATTGTATCTCTATAACTATGTATTTATTTTATGAGAAATAAAAACTCAATTCAGTTCAAGCAAATTCTGAATTTTGTTACCCATTGCCTTCATTTTTGTATGACGTGTGAGTACTTCCCTAAAATCTTTTTTAAAAAATGATTCAGCATCCAGGGATTAGTGCAGATAAGTTTGGTTCCAATTTGCCTAATGGTTTCAGAAACAATCTTGCTGTCTCTGATTGCCATGTTGCTTGCATAACATACATGAAAATCACAAATTTTAAAGGTGATCATCAAATTAATGTTCAGTATCGTGATAAAACTGTGATTAAAATTGTACATGTGGTTCGAGGAATACATATTTTGCAAATACTCATCTATTCCAACATTTTTGTCCAATTAAATATACTAAACATTTTCGTATACGAATAAAGGTGGAGCTAAAATTGAAGATAAAAATATGATATATATAGGTATATATTTTTCTTGTCAACATGAGATTCTCCATTGTACAATTTCCACGTTAATCTAATCACATCAGATAATACTACCCACCTCGATAATAAACAAGTACCCTCTTCTTAAAGAGTCGATTAATGCATGGTCCGTAATGATGGTATCTTCCATAACAGCTGTTAAAGAGGTTATAGAATCGGCTTCTTGCACATGCTAGTCTATATGCTGCAACCAAAAATCTATTTCATTTACTATGTGAGATTCTATCATGATTATATTGTTGTATAAATCGTTCGTCGAATTGTTTAAAATCAACAATGTTGCAATACGCGTTCAGTATATACAATTGATAAGAATAAATTACTACTTCATCAAAGAATTATGGCAGTGGGAAAATGCTGAAAATACCTTTGTAAGTACTTTGCTCGATATGTTATGCATGTTGACGGCCCAGTATCCTTGACATAAAGGATACATAGATGTATTTAGAAGTAAATTCCGCTCAAACCGGTACTCGGGGCCGTCTTGATCTTGTTATAAGGTAGGAGTGTTTGCTCTTTGTTGAAGGACTCATGGTGACCTCAAGATGAAGAACAAGGATTTTGTACCATGTACATTTACTCCATATCCCTATATTTGTTCATTCGCGATTATAATTGGCGTGGAAAACACAAAAGCTCGAGTTCTCAGTGATTACAAATCTAATATATATTTTGTAGTTTCAATACCTGTTCTTATCTTTGTAATGAGCGAGACAATTTAACAATAATTTAACAATAATTACATTGCCTTATCCTTACCTAAAGTAATCATTATTTCTAATATGGCGGCCTTCATTCACTTTGTATCAAACCCGAGATAAAAATGTTCAATTATTGTTAGCTTAAGTTTTTTTGCAACTTCACAGACAATTCTACAGCATAAAATTGCGTTTCATCCATCTGTACAAGGACGAATTTTGATAATCCGGCCCTTTGAATGTCCTATTTTAATCGAAATAATTATATTTAATATATCATTTATGCCCTTTTCACTAAGGGTAAAATACTTTAAGGTGATTTTTGTCGCTAAGAAGGTCGTTCGGTGTAAAATATACGCAATTAAGTACCAGCCGATGTTAAAAATACCATAAATATATGGCTGCTAATAATTATTTCTTAACTACATGATTTTTTTCTCATACTTACACTTTCCTCCATATGAAAACCATCCACCCTTATGAATTCTATACCTAAACTTGTGGCTTATTACGTGTCCAAGTAGTCCAAGAGCGCCACCTAAAATTATGATATTGAAAAATTTGTGCATGAATGTTATGTTTACAACAACGAGATAACACACATGTACTAGGTAGATTTCTGCGCCGTTTTGTTTTCCTTAAATGTAATTAAGAAAAATGAAAAACAGATAATATTAATTTATTGACAAATTGTGATCATTTGTGTTGTAACTTATCTGATTATTTCAAAATATTGAACGAGTGATCGAACAACGCATTAATTCACGAATGCACGCAGTGCATGAGTGATTTAAACCGTTTTTGTTCTGTATGAGCTGAATGTATTCGATAATCAGAATCTAGGATTAGTTTTAGTTTTTATTATATAGATCTTTCACACACATTTGATGGTCAGTTTTAGATTAAGTTCATGAGCAGCATTTTCGCATAGACATGAAGAAGAAAGGAAATGGGATAAATGTCAAGGCGACAACATCCCATATCCAGGTTAAAACGACCAAAAACAAAACATCTAGGGGTCAACATATGGTCTTCAACACAGTGAGGAACCTTACACCATATAGTAAGCCCTAAATGGCCCCGAAAAGGTAAAAAAGTGAATAAATCAATGGAGACAAACCACATCCAATAATCCAAATATCAAGAAACTAAAATTGACGTTTTCTTATCACTTCCTAGAGTGAATTTATTGAAATAATTTCACAGCTAATATTATCACTTTTCTTTTCACTTGGAATTCTTAATCTTTCAACGCAATCTATACAGTGATGCTTGGTTATTATGGCCTGTAGAAATACCACAGTGAAGTTTACTTCATCTTGTAATACGAAGCTTTTGAAAAGTGTTTCTACCTGGTTTACTTGTTATTCTTCCTATAATTTAAGTGTTTCTTATTGGTTTACTTCGAAAACAAAGTTTAATACATAATTTTTTACTTTTGTGTATTTTTTCAATCATTTCTACTCACCTTGGTAATATGCAAGTACTCTCCAATTGCTACTTACCGTGGTAATATGCAATTAATTTCCGTTTATACAGATGTGATAGGCAGCGTCCATAATTATGGTATCTGTTATAGCAACTGCCAAATAAGCCATAGAATCGTTTACTTCCACATTTCAATCGATAATCTGAAAGAAGGTAGTAATTTATTTCATCGACATGCTGACAATATGGAAGCTTAAGGATATCGCGAAAAATGAACGCATTACGAATAACGTCATTAGATTCAATGATTGCAAATATGTACTTACACTTTCCATGATAGTGGAACCTTCCATGAAGAATTTTGAATTTAAATCTTAGACCTGAAAAATATCAAGTTTGTAAACGAACTATAGATTGAGATTTATCATTATGCTTTCCCGATTGGTGTCGCTGCTACACTATTAGGTAGTTTGCTGTAACACTGACTATTTCACGCATGTTCAAATATTGTTCTATGTGCTGGAATTTTCCCACTATTACAAGTCACCTAACGAAATTTGAAAGTGTAGCAGTGACACCAAACGAGGCGAAATATTGTACATTCGTTCAATTCTAAACAACAGCGGTGTATTTAGATTGTAAACAAAAAATCATAGAAAAATGTTTATCTCGGCATAAACTATTCAACAAAGTGTACCCCTTTTTTGAATAACAAATATAAAGATTGACCTAATATGTAGACGTAAATTCGAAGTGAAAATTCCAACTCTTTCAACGAAGAAAGACTTCAAATTTATATATATTATGGCGCGGATCATGCTTACCATTTAGGAGCTCCCAGTGATGTATCTTGTCTTGAGTAGTATCGCGGTATTATAGTGTTTTGATCTTGTGGCATTTCTGTTCTTTTTTATTTGTCTTGCCATTAGTTTGATGTTACAATTTGTTTTACATCTGAATTGCCGGTTGTTTGGATTTTTCATTTCTGAATTTTCTCCTTCTTTCATTTTGTTTTGGTAATGGCAATGTATCTGATGCCGTAAGCCAACATGTGACATTTAGTCACAGTACTCTGTATATCTCACAAATAAGAGACATTCAAGTATATTGAAATAAAAACAAATAATAGTAATACGTGCAAAAAGACTGAATTTATTGTGTCAAATTCAAATTTCTAGCAAAATTCAATGTTTTATTTTCTTGCGCTGAACTTTATACGATTAACAAATGTTTTTGAACAAGAAGAAATGAATGCAATTTCAGTGTGGTATTGAAAATCACTACATACAATACTACTATGTCGATAAGCCTGTGGAATGTCTAAATCAGTTTGAAAAATTTTCAAGATTTTCAGTGAGGAAACTAAATAAAAATAGTATCTTCCTCGTCAAAGTTTACTCCGTCATTGTTTTCACCTCACCATATGAATATTTATAATTTCCATTCCAAACAGTAAGACAAATGTGATTTTGTTTTCAAGTTCGTGTAGATTTGAGATAGCAATTAAGTCTTGATTTGGACAGACGATCAGACCAAGGGAAAATCACAAAATAATACTAAATAGTTTAACATTACCTAGGCGGTGTCCATATCTGTGTCTCTTGAAGAAAAGTCCTACAGAAACAAACACATTTTTATAAAGTGATACTTATTTTCTGTATTTATATGACAAACTCTTTGTAAAACGGTTTTTACACAACTATATTTTCTTTTCTTCGTAAATATAAGTAACAGTGAAATATGAATGTCACTATATTGAGTATCAAAAGTATATCTTCAATTTTTTCTTGAATAATATGAAGTGATCTTGATAGATGTAAACTGTTATCATTACAAGATCAATTCAAAGAATTATATTATGAGCAAGAAGCTTAAAAGTATTAAAGCATCGCCTTATTGTTAAATAATCAGAACGCCATCCAAACAAAATCCTTTTCCACCCAAATGCAACTAATCATGATACGCCCCATTGGAATAAAACTGATATGAGCTCATACATTCTGAAAATCTTTTCGGAAAGTGATAGGTTAGTCTGAGTATCCAGTTTGTAAACCTGTAAATTTCAGTTAAACCTTGGTAGTAACATAAAATTGCAAGATGCTACCAATATTTTAACCCACTGCTTAAAGACTTTTTAGTGAGAAATGAGAATTATAATATAATATAAAAATACCGAAGTTGCTTATTAAACAGAATGTTTAGTTATGCTGTACACGTGACCTCTCATCAGCAGCATTAAAATCAAATAATATGGAACGCTTTAAATTTTCTGACTAAACATCAATAAGTAATCAACGCACCTTTATGGTGGTATCTGTGCCTTCCGAAGAACCATCCTTAATAGACAGAAGATAGTAATAAAAGGTTAGAGACTTTTAAACAATCAAAATACATCGGTATGAACAGATAAACTATACAAAACAAATGTAATTCGGTAGTGGTAATGAAACTCTAAACGAGAAAATAGTTCTAACTCAAACATCTATTAGAAAAAAGCAATAAAAGTTCTTGAGATATCTGACAATTCTTTATCTCAGATCTAAGGCCTATGTCAAGGCGTAAACTACAGTTTTTAATATTATTTGTATCAATAAAATACTGAATTTCAGTAAGAATTAGACAATGCACAAAAAATATGTATGATAATAGAATAAGATTTTAAAAAAAGTTGTCAATCAGTAAACTTTTCCTTGAACAAATATTAGGTTAAGTACGTCCATTTTATTGAATAAATTGCCAAAATGAATACGGAAGCAAGAGCCAAAATCATACATCAAGACTAGATGACAATATAATGATTACATACAGACAGAGAACATAAATGACAAAGACGAAACAAACAGTACAAAAACAAACGCCATATTGGCAATTTTTATCCATAATGTGGAATGAAAAGTATATCAATTGATGAAATACATTTAGACAGAACTACAACAACATGTATTATGCAACAAACAATTCAGATATTGCCCATATAAACATTCTTCACCTACCTTTATGGCCGTATCTATGTTTGCCAAAGAAGAATCCCCATTTGTGACCTGTTGCAGATAAACGAAAATAACGAAAACCTTGTTATCTATATCCATGCATGCAAATGTAAATATATATCTGACTAATTATACATGTTATAGAGAATAACTAAGAAATTAAATACGAATTGCAAAGAATTCTGAAGAACAAGTACGCTTTGTTATGAAAATGAAATCACTGTATTGTGTCAAATTCATTTTTTTTCTCATCAAAAATTAGAGAACAATATCCTTGAACAGATATTATTATGAATAACAAATATTTCACACGAAACAAGAAAAATACTGAAATTTCGATATAAAATGTCGATAATTTTGCAAGTCTTCTGTCATAATTCTGACGTCAAAGATTATTCAGGCCCAAATTAAAATATTGTTTGTTTCCCATTACCCTACCGACCCTGACAAAATGGCTCTACCCAAAACATTTTATAGATTTTTGAGAAAAAAAAATATTGTTTTACTAATAATTAGTTGAAAGAAATGTTATTTCTAACCACATTTTGCTAGAATAATGAAAAAAATATCATCTTCATCCTACCTAATCAACATCATAAGGTAGGTGCGGGTAAGGTAAACAAACATTTTTTTAATCATGGCCTCGGTCATTATTTATTACTTAACCATATGAAAATTTTTAACGGAGAGAGTATATATAAATATATATATTTTTTTTGAGGTTTTAATATACCCAATGAAGCCATTTCATGTAAATTTCAGATAATATTTTTGGTCTTGATTTTTTAACATATTAGCAGCGCGAAGAGAAGCGCAAAATTGTAGCTTTCGAGAAGACAACATTTAATAGTTACCTCGTCGGTGATGATGAAAATGCCCATATCTGTGTCCCTTGAGGAAAAGTCCTAGAAATATACAGCAATTAGTTTGTACATATTATAAAATAATACTTTTTCCATGTTTATGTCTGTAAAAGAAACGTTGTAATACGAGATTTTAAACAAAGTTATCATTTGATTTTGTAAATATGTGCTGAAAAACAAATATAAATATCACTTCATTATATTACATTTCACATTACTAGTATTCAATTCGTGAATAGAATGAAGTGATATTTTTTGCAAGAACAATCATACAAACTTCTTATTAATTAATAGACTATTTCAAGGAGTTAGATCTTGAATTGAATCTTAAAAATATCAAAACGCCGTTTCTTCTTCGATCAATGCTTTTTAGATCTTACTGCTTCTACATGTGAGACGTCGCACAAGAAGAAAATGGATACGAGCAAAAAAAAGACGAGGAAATTAAATCTATAACGAAAGGGATGATGTGTTTGCTAGTCCAGTTTGTAGACGTGTTCATTTAAGAAAATATGAAAAAAGCTAAAGATATCTGATTCTAGCATTTTTACAAAGATTATTTAGTAAGAACTGTAATATAATATATGATACTCAGAAAAATCACCTTTTTCAAATAACTTTATATAGTAAGAATATCAACGACGAATGTAAAATCCCTACTATGGTTGTTTCTTCTTTTTCAATGTAACATATGATTTGAATGCACATAGCCACCACATGATCTTAGTGAAATAAATTTAAGAAATAGTTCGCATGAAAAGTTAAATATACCCTTGCGCTTGTATTTATGGCCAAAACACAGATTCTTGTTTCAATGTAGGTAAAACAAATGCTGAATAAGTTACCACTTAAGGAAGTTTCTCTCCTCGTGTTTTGGAATTTCTGTCAGATTTTCGGAATTTTTTGGTTTTATCCATTCAAAAGCATTACCATGTTTTCGCCCATTTACCCCCTGATTTTTTCCCATAATATCATTTTATACATTTTTAAAAGCATTCTGTAAAAAAAAACATGATTTTTTTGTTTATTCTGTCACATTCATTCATCGTCAAACATTGTTAATATTAATCCTATGACAAATCCGAGGAGTTCAGTTTCCCGCCAAATTTTCAATCACTTTAATCTCAAAAACAAGTTCATCATCCTATCGATTTTTTTTTCACTTAAATAACTTTTATTTAATTTTCTAACAAAAAAACACACATTTATTTGAAATCCTATTTATTTTCAAATGGAGTAGCGAACCCCCTTAAATAATGAAACAAATTTAATGTATGACTATCGTCGATAGAATGTCTCAACGCACCTTTATGGTGGAATTTGTGGCCATATCTGTGTCTTCCAAAGAACCATCCTTTCTTGAACCCTGTTACATAAAACATAGAGCATTATATTTACCAGACAAAAGACGGTAGTCCAGGCTTACCACGACTAATCAATAAATATACATCGGTTTTTACTAGCAGAATTATTGGTCTTCACAAGTGTAATTCTGCAGAATTAATGAAACTATGAATAATAATCTCTCTAGAACAAACAATTATTAGAAAAAAACAATGAAAATTCATTTGAATATTTGAAACCAAACAAAAGAATACACAATAAGATGACAATTATTTATCACAAATACTTTAGTATTAGTACTTTGTTGTAAGGTAGACTACTACACGAAGCAAGATCTCAATAATAAACGTTCTTCCAAAAGTCCAATTCCGGAACGTTCTGGGTATTAGAATGGCGGGTCAAAGAGTTCAAACGGGGTAAAAATGGCGTCCTGCTGTATGAGGGCAAAGGGAATACATTCTCCTATCAACATATGAAAGGTGTTTATGATTGGAAAAAAAGCCAAACATGTCATAAATCAACATTTTATCCCAGGCGGGTCATTTCCAACCAATTTATTTTAGGTCAAGAAAATAAATA
>MJUU01025091.1:106193-130141 GCA_002080025.1 Modiolus philippinarum
ACATATCACTGACAGATGATGTGTTGTGATATCTGTTTGTCACGTATCTTGCCGCTCTTCTTTGAACCATCTCTAGTCTGTGGATATCGTTTTGTTGGTCGGGATCTCAGACAGTAGAGGCATACTCGAGTGTCGGTCTGACAAGTGACATATATGCCTTTTCCTTGATGCTCTTATTTCCGATGTTGATGTTTCTCTTCAGGAATCCGATGGTTCTGTTGGCCTTTGTACATATATTGCCGATATGTTCACCCCACTTTAGATCTGAAGTAATTGTCACGCCAAGGTACTTCGCTGATTAGACTCGTTCCAGGATATGTCCGTGAAGTGTGTAGTCTTGTTGGATGTTTCTTTTCTTGGATATAGTTAAAATGTTGCATTTCTCCGGATGGAATTTCATCAGCCACTTTGTTTCCCATTCAGCAAGGTTGTCCAGATCTTGTTGGAGGTTTGCAGCGTCTGCATTATTGGCTACAGTGAGGTAAACGATGGTATCGTCGGCAAATAGATGTACTGTTCCTTTAATTCTAGTAGGCATGTCGTTGATGTAAAATAAGAAAAGACTTGGGCCGAGTACTGATCCTTGGGGAACTCCGGACTCTACTGGGATGTCTGATGAGGTTTCTCCTTCCACAACTACTGACTGGCTTCTGTTCGTGAGGAAGCTTCTAATCCATGCATTTGTTTTGCCAGTGATCCCGTAGTGGTTGAGTTTGTGGAGGAGAAGGCTGTGGCTGACTTTGTCGAATGCTTTGGAAAAATCCACTATGAGACAGTCAGTTTGTTTTCCTTCATCTAGGTTCTTTGTTATATTATCAACAAATTCTATAAGTTGTGTTTCACAAGACAGGCCTTTTCGGAAACCATGCTGGAGCGGGTATATGATGTTCTGTCCGCAGGCGTGCTTCATGATGTGCCTGGTGACAATGTGTTCCAGGAGCTTGCAGGATATGCATGTTAGAGAAATTCATCCATAGTTAAGAGGGTCAAACTTCTTTCCCTTTTTGTAGACCGGGCATACGTTTGCTGTTTTCCATATGTCTGGAACTTCGCCTGTTGCATATGATCTTCTAAATATGATGGTAAGTATTGGTGATATATCATGTGCAAGATGTTTAAGCACTCGAGGCGAGATGTTATCTGGTCCTGCAGCCTTGTTTGGGTTGAGACTTTGTAGAAGCTTTAGAATACCATTTTCAGTGATGTTGATATTGTCAATGTCCTTGTATTGTCCCTGCATTTTGTACTGATTTTTGAATTCATCTCTACTGATCTCTGGTTTTTGTGAGAAGGCTTGCTGAAACTGGGCGTTGAATATATTCGCTTTGTCTGTGGAGTCAGAATGCAGGAGTTTATCGGCCTTGAGAGGTGGTATGCTATTTCCATCTGATTTTCGGTTTTTAATGAAGGTCCAAAATCTTTTCATACAACTGGATGGTTCATTGGTGTTGTTTTCACTTGGAGAGATGATGCCATCAATGTATTTCCAGTTGGCTTTCCGTAGCTCATGTTGGGTTTTTCGCTTCAGTTCTTTAAATTTACGTCTATCGGAGTTGTTGTTCGATTTCTTTTGTCTCTTATCTTGATGAGCCTCTTAATATCTTTGGTGATCCAAGGAAAGCCATCTTTTTTCTTAGCAGTTTTTGATGGTATGTTTTTCTTGATGCTCAGTTCAAGATCAGCTTGGAACTTATTCCACATGGTGTTCACAGATGAATTTTCCTCGTTGAGTTTCTTCACATCTTTAAGTAGCTCCTTTAGGTCTGCCTGTATGTTGTCCCAGTTGGCCTTTCTGTATAAGGTGATATTTCTAGGCTTTTGGGTGGCTTTCTTTGGCTGGATATTAATTTCAGCAAAGACGATGTCGTGGTCTGAAAGCCATGGAAGTGTTTCAATTCTGTTGAAGCTTGTCGGGTAGTTGGTAATGATCAGGTCCAGTATGTTTGCGCCTCTCGTTGGTGTTTTTACAAGTTGTTGGAGACCATTGTCGACTAGGATGTTGCCAAACTTGTCATGGTTCCCTAGATGTTGGGTGTTGGTCTTAATGGTGTTATTTGTCCAATCCCATCCAGGCAGGTTGAAGTCTCCTGCTGATATGATGAAAGCATTGTTGATTTTGAAGACTCTTTCCATACTCTTCCCATATTCTTCATATCCCTTATCATTTGATGTTTTGGGGTTGTAAAAGGCTGATAGGCACAGTCTCTTGTGGCCCACTATCTCTAGTTTACACCAAACTATTTCACAGTCTGTATGAAGTTCTGGGACAGCAGATGTAATTAAGGTGCGTCACTCGTCACGATTCAAACCGACCTTGCGCAACGCATAGAAGTCGTTCGGTGCAAACATGTCGTTACAACGAAATAGTTAAAACTATCGAAATAAAACAAAATTTTAACAAATTCCTATATATATAATATTGGTGTTGCCACACAAAACTAACACAACTTATTACAAGTTTTAAAAATCACATATAATCGATCGCCTGCCTGATAAATTTACGACATTTATTTACGGCATTTGTACTTTCGGTTTGACATGGGACACGTTTTGCAAGAAAAAGTGACAAAAAGTAACGCCAATCACATGAAATGTTTACCGAAATGTTAGTCAGGTGAAAAAATGAAACATTTGAACAACGTGTCAACTTTTAAATGATGCTGATCGTCGAATGCACTGTGGTATATCGCAAATAACATCAATGAATGTTGGGAATCTTAGACAAAAGCAACTTGGGTGAATTTAGATGTTCTTGCAGATTTCAAAACTCGTTTGGAATGTGTGATCATAACTTTCGTAAGAATGGACCATTTAATTCTCGGGGGGTGGCGCTTGGCTGGAGGTAACAAGACGTTCCGGTCTTACAACCAATCCGTCCTTGCCTATCCGGCCCTGTATTTTCCGGCCTCATGCCAATCCAGCCTTGTCTAAAAAGTCAATGCGACCTTACATAAAAAAAAACAATTTAACACAAAAACAAACAAACGAAAAGACAACACAGTTTGAAAAAAAGACCATTGTTCTTATTATACAAGTAATTTTATTTTGATATTTAGACTTCTTTCTTGTATACATGGTACGGAATGGACTAATACTGTGTGTTAAGATATACACATATATATGTATCATTTGTTTATTAAGATTAAAGAAAAAATAATAAAATTTTGATATAGTCTTAGTTTGTATTAATTGCCGTAAGAACAATGACAATGTTACTTCACATATATGGCAGTTTTGAACCTTGGAAGGTTGAAAGCATACTTTATGTGTTATATTTTAGATTTTTGTGTATCCTGCCTTTAGTCTTTTATTTTTGGTGTTCTCATGTTTTCCGTGTCTCTGGACTCTTGATTTATTTTAATCCAAATGTGCTTTGTTCTTTTTGTATTCCTCTGCCAATGTTTTTAAATATAAAAGTAGTTCTAACATTTAAAATAGAAATAAAGTTTGTTTGCATAATTTAAGGCTATCCCTCACAATGCATTTTTTTGGAAATGGTTAAACTCCTCCATTCCTATATTACTGATGATGCAGCCATTTTAGCTGACAAATTTCAAATTTAGTGTGTCAATACGAGTCTGAAAAATAATGCAACTTTCTTTCTCCTATAACATGACCAAACAAAACAAACCAACGATATAGTATCAATTGAACTTTGAAATACAGGGACGGATAGACAAAGGCTGGATCGACCAAGGTCGGATTGTCATAAGGCCAGACTGACTTAGGGCCGAACTGTTGTAAGGCTTGATGATCTCGAAATCGGGCCTGGATTTTTTTTTTGCTTCTCGTGTCAGACAAGGACGTGAAAAATTCATGTATAAATCCTTGAGCCAGAATTTTTAATTTTTTCTCATAATCAGTACAGAGATTTTTAATTTACATTATTCTGAGAAAATTTGGCAATGAAGAATTTTTTTATAGATAGGGACTTAGGGTGATGGCCAGATTATTTTTTTCAACCCAGGTTTTTCAGCAAAAATAAGGCCAGGTAATCTTTTCTAAAAATCCCAGGCTCCATGAAAATCAAATGACTTGTGTATATGAGGTGTCAAATCAACACATCAAAAATTGTGTAATTGTTGCACTACTGACACAGCCTCAATCCATGTCCATATAACATTGTATAAAGACTTGCTAAATATGGAATCAAACATAATGCTCCTCATGAAGTCTCACTTAGATTGAGAATTTTTTGTAATGTAATCCTACTTTTACTTTATTTATTTTGTTTATCTCTAAACTTTTTTATATCATTTTGAAAACAAGATATAAATTGTACATGTTGTAGCAACACCTTGAACGCTTTAATCATGTCCGTAAAAAACCAAATACGGAAGTTGCACTGAATTAAGTTTCTGCATATGACCATTTCGACAACTTATGCCTCTTCAGTGCAGATCAAATCAAAATTTGTAAATCCATAATTCAAAATATTTGTAAAAGCTGATACTGATAGAAAACAAATTGTCAATAGGAAATCATGTAAGATGTGGAATTAAATCATTATTACAGGACATTTTGAACACTTTTTTTTTAATTTCAGTCATTAAATATCCACACACGTGAATGAAATCCCTAAAATTGACAATTGTAAGTTTTCGAAAAATGCTTAGTGTTTATTAATCATGAACAACTCAAATCAGCCAATACATTGTAGATTCAACAAAATAACTTTAATTCACCTGTTTAAATTCTAAATACATGTATGGAAACCTGTTTATTGTTCCCACATCTTATCATTTTATTATGCAAAAGTTTTCTTACATTTGAATCGATAAGTGTCATGTGGTTGTTTATTTGTTGTGATTGTCTTCTGTTAGTGTTTTAGATGGACAATGGATGACAGTAATTGTAGGAACACCTTGCCAGTTAGTTTGTTGACAATCCAGCATCTATGAGTAAAGTAACATGGATGTAGCATTGCTCTACATCTAGCAGTGAATTCCGCTCAAACGGTTGCTAAATGAACGACCATTTGATTTTCAGGAGGGGGGTGTGGAGCTTGGGCGATTTTTAAAATAAATAATTGAATCTTGGTGTCAGTGAAAATATATATTCTAATCCTACTTCTCATGAAAATAAATTATTTAATTTTGATTTAAAGGATACATTTTTTGCTGCAAATGCAAATAAGGCCGTTCTTTTTTTATTTTTAGTTAAACGAACACACCTGCCGAAAAGTTTGGCCCCAAATTGAAAAAAAATTGCTTTTTGAATTTTATTTTTTTTCCTACCCTATAAATATTTTGCATATTATTCAATAAAATTCCTTTTGTTTTAATCCAAATAACAGTTTTGTTTTTTTGCACAACCTCAATTTTTCTGGAATAAGATCTTCTGCATTCAAAGATCTTTTCCTCTGAAACTACTGAGCCAATTGAATCACATTCCTTAGGTGCCCCCCTTTTTTATACCCCCCGCGCAAACAAAGTTTGGGGTATATAGGAATCACCCTATCTGTCTGTCTGTCCGTCCGTCTGTCCACACTTCTCGTGAGCGCAACTCCTCTTAAAGCACTTTCAGCATTTTGATGAAACTTTACACGAAGGAAGGACACTATCTGGAGATGTGCATGAAGGAATATAATTTTTGTCCGAAACCAGGAAGGGGAGATAATTTGACTTTGACTTTTCGTTGATTCCCCATGTGCATGGGTAACCTCGTAAGCGCAACTCCTCTTAAACCACTGGGAGCATTTTGATGAAACTTTACACAAAGGAATTTACACAAAGGAAGGACACTATATGGAGGTGTGCATGAAGGAATATAATTTTTGCCGAAACCAGGAAGGGGAGATAATTCGACTTTGACATTTCGTTGATTCCCTATGTAAAGGTTACCTCGTAAGCGCAACTCTTCTTAAACCACTTGAAGCATTTTGATGAAACTTTACACAAAGGAAGGACACTATATGGAGATGTGCATGAAGGAATATAATTATTGTCCGAAACCAGGAAGGGGAGATATTTTGACTGTGACTTTTGTCGATTCCTTCTGCAATCATTTTTTTTTTCAAAGAAATAATTTAAAGCGTAGATATTGTGAAATCAAACTTTGGAGAGACACACTTCTTTCATTGTAATCCTTTTGTTTTCAAAGTGTTGTAATGAAATTTCTCTAATGCTTATGATTTTTGTGTAAAATGTCAAATAGGCTTAAAAAGGGTGAATTGTATATTTGTCTGATTTCGACAGAGTATTTTCATTGGAACCCTTGTGAAAAGTTCTTTCTTGAAGATTATATCATTGTGTCCACGTCCACACCTGTATTGTGTCCACACTAACTTAAAGTTGCACTTACCATATCGATTCAGGGTTCAGTTAGCGGGGGGTATATTTGGCTGCCATTCGGCGACAGCTCTTGTTTAATTTTTATGTTCTTACCAAATCAGAGATGGCCACCAATGTTTGGGTATCTTCTCAGAAACTATAACATCTGGTGAACTGATGTATAGTAATAAAAATTAATTGATGGTCTTTTGGTATGTTCAACTTTGTTGGTGACATGAAATTTAATCAGTCACCAGGTGAGCTATACCTCTAGTTGTCTCATTTTGTTAGTTCCTCTTTCATAAAATTTTACAAAGTCATAGACAAACAAGCTCTTGTCCATTGATGCATTTTTGGATCTAATTGAGATTGACATAAAAATTAAGGTGAAATCTGCCTAGATTTCATGCAAGAGAAACTCAGAGTAAAGCTTTTGTCAAAGTTAGCTCTATATTAACATGTAGCACTTGTATATGTTGTAAAAGAATAACATTTTGTTGGCCGATTAATTATTCAGTCACAATAATCTGGATAAAAAAATCATGTCCAATTGCATTGATGAGAGACTTTAGTCAAAGTTTGCATTTTTGTACACCACACCAATGCATGTAAATTGTTCTTCATACATGTAGGTAGTTTTTGTCATACCCGTGACGACAAGTTGCAATTTAAGCAATTTAAGCATGTCATGCATGTTATTAAGAGAGATTAAAGGGATAGCCTTTACAGCAACGGCTTCATTAACAAAAAGACTTGTTTGTTATAATATTCAAAATCATAAGAAAACTAGAAGAAAAAAAACGAATGTCCCCTCCCCCTCCCAAATACATATCTTCCTGGAGATAATTTGCATCTTTATATGTTGCCATTGCATATTGAATATAACTAAATTTGGCTGAAATCCATTGAAAGATGTGGGAGAATAAAAATTCAAAATTTCATGACAAAAAGGAACATAACTCCCACAAAAATTGGTCGATCAATCCAGCCAGACAATTTGCACAATTATGCATGAAGGTAAACATTCCTGTGAAATTTAACTGGAATCCGATCAAAGATGTGGTAGAATTAGTGTCCTCAAACTTAATTTATCAAAAAAAAATCTATGTCAAAAAGGGGCACAACTCCAACAAAAATTGGCTGATCAATCCGATGAAAGATGTGGAAGAATGGGTGTCCACAAACTTTGTGACGGACAGACGGATGGACGACAGACAGAATAGACAAAAACAATATGTCTCCCCCTTGAGAGGGGAGAGGCACCAATTTCATGCTTTACTGATTACAAAACATAGCATCGCTCAAAACAGCTGCAAGGCGAGGCATTGTGTCTGTTGGACACATATTCATTTTATGCCCTGCCAGGAAGTGAAAGGGCATATAGATTTACCCTTGTCGTCTCTCTGTCCCGAAGTTAAGTTTTGTGTTAAGGTCCATATATAGACAACCTCATCTAGTATTTTGATAATATTAAATTAGCACATGCACCTTGATTAGTACTACCAGATTCACCAACAATTAGGGATCCATGACCCATATTTTACGCTTGAGTGACTTTTATTAAATTTTGCGTTTAAGTCCATTTTGTGTTCAAGTCTTTTTCTCAACAACTATGCATTGTACCTTGTGATGTTTCCTCAAATTAATAACCTTGATGAATACTACCCAAAACATTGACAGTTATTTGGCTTTGACCTATATTTTACCCTTGAGTGACTTTTGTTATATTTTGCATTAGAGAAGTTCATTTCTTAGCAACTACACATATTATGTATAAATACCAGAATGATGTTTCATCAAATTGATGGTTTTGATGAGTATTACCTAAATCATTGATAAGTAGGTGGCTTTCACCTATATTTTAGGCTTGAGTGACTTGTTAAATTTTTCATTTAGTTCATTTCTCAACAACTTAACATGCTGTCCCAATCTTGTTGCCTCAGAATAAATCAACTTGATGAGTGCTTTCCAAATCAAGGCCAATTAAGTGTCTTTGACCTACATTTTATGCTTGAGTGACTTTTGGTAAATTTTGTGTTTTACTAAATTTTCTCAACAATTACACAACATATCATTGTGATGTTTCTTGAAATTACTCATCTATGTGAGAACTACCCAATTTTTCGGACAATTTCTTTTTTATCTCCATTTTATGCTTGAATGACTTTGTTTAATTTTGGGCCTATTTCTAACAGCTAGATGTTTTAAGCGGTGATTACTGCATAACGAATGGATAATTTTATTACCTGACCAATATTTAATGTCTCAACGACTATAGTAGGGTATTTTTGTTACTTTCCATTTTTCAAGAGAAGTTTATTGAACAATCATCTATAATAGTACATCATGATGATTAAGTGACGGAACAAATTTTTATGGCTGATTGAGGTTATCTATTGTGATAAATTTGTCGGCGGAGGATCTGTGTCTTATAGACACATTCTCTATTTTTTGGGTTGATTTCTAATAAATGTACGAATATTGTCAAATATTTGGGAATAATTTTTGAACTGTGTCAGTCATTTCCAAACAAAACTGACTAATACTATGTTCATTATAATTGATCTTTTGTCTTTACATATATACAACATACATTCATTCATATAATGTATCACCTCCTCATATGTAGATCCATAATGGCATTTTGGATTATTTACAATATTTTTAACAGATCGATCTGCAGTCAGAGTGCTATATTTGGTGTCTCGACCTAGTGATTTTGATGCTGTGGGTTTTCTTATTTTTTGTCAATTTCTCATGTCTGTGTTTCTGTTATTATATGCCCATCTAATGATGGACATATTATGGTATACCGATAGTTCGTCAGTCTGTCTGTCTGTCTGTCCATTTTATATGTTGCGCTCTTACTTTACAACCATTTGACCAATTCACTTAAAACTTTGTAGAGGTATTTGGTATGATAGCCTTACAATCTGTTTATTGTTTTGTGAAAAATTGATATTCCTTGCAGATGATACATGCATGGGACTATATTTGTCAATTTTAAGGCAATGTTTTGTATGTCATGCTCTAACTTGACAAATCTTTGGCCGATTTACTTCAAACTTTGTATAGGTAATGGGTTTGACGGCACTATGATCTGTATCATTTTTGTGTAATTTAGATTTTTCTTTTATTTTGCATTCCTTGCCTTTGCTATGGACACTAACAAACACATGAAAGTAAAAGTTTCCATATGGAGAATACATTTTTGTATGTGGTTTCAATTCCCACTGGAAACATATTACCATGTGTAGTTAGCTTTCTTTTTTGCACACGTACATTGACAGGTCCTGCTACTTGGTGGTGGCTTTCAAGATTTATCTGGTGGTCATATGTTTTAGTATGAGGTTAACTCTTGCATATAAATGTTATTTATGGAGGCAGGATTTAAAACCCTCTTTTCCTTGAAAATATTGTTAATTTTCTTCAAAATGTAGGAAAAACTTGCAAAAGTGGCAAAATATTGATCGGACCCTTTTTGTGGAACCGCATTTACCCCCTTTTTTCTGGAACCAATTAACCTTATTTTTTAGATGGTTGGATTCACTGTATGGTGAACTGGAATATGTGAGTTTCTTTTCATGAAAACTGAAAAAAAACAATTTTGATTTTTTTTTCTTTCCTTATTCTTGAAAGTATCATACAGATTTTCAAGTATAATTTGAGAACATTTCCATGGTTGTCACGATAACAAAAATCTGTCAATGACATGTTTTGAATTAAAAGTGCTTCAGCTAGTTTCTTTCATAATGCCACACTACTGTGATAGGTGCATCATACCATTTGTCAACTTTGTGTGTCAAGTTTACATAGAAATATTTACACTTCTCATGAAATGGTCAAAACCTCTTTTTTAAGTGGAACCCTTATGGGCCTCTTGTTTTTTTATCTTAACACTGACCTACAATTTTTTTTCGCTGATTTTGAAAGAGATGTCATTATAGCAAATTTTTAGATAAAAATAAATGAAATGGTAAAATTTATACTCTGGCTTTTTCAATATATATCATTTGTATATGTCAAAAACCTCATATTCTGGGAATTCTTGACCGTCACATTTATTGTTGTCATAGCAACGCATGTACACCAAAAAGCTCTTTAACTTTGTTTTTGAAAAATATATTGAATTTTTTAAAAACAGTTACCGATACATTAAAGTCGGATCCATTTTTAGAAATTTTCTGTGCCAAAATACAGTATTTTTAGCATTTGTACAACCGTTTTCCCCTTTAAATTATGGGGCCTCATTTAAGGGGCCATAACTCCAGATTTTGAACACTGACCTATACTTTTTTCTTTAGATTTTGCTTAAGCAAGACTATATCTGATATAATAATGTAAAATAATTAAATCCTTAAAATTCCCAATTTCAGGAGTGACCCCCCTTAAGCTGTCTTTAACTGCGATGAGTACACCTCCTCCATTGATTTTACGGTCTGTTCGATAGATGTTATAGCCGTCTGGAAAGATTTGTGCGTCTTTTACACTGAATCAAGCCAGGTTTCTATCCCAAAGATGATGTCAGGTTTTGTACTGTCAAGTAAGTTGTTGATTTCTGCCTGTTTATTTTTTGCCGACTGAAAGTTGACTTTCAGGATTCTTAAGCTGTTGATGCTCTTTGTTTTTCCATCTTTTTTGTATTGGTTCCTCCTTATCTTCTCTGGAGTTGATGTGTGCAGTGGCTTCATGTTTTCAGTAGTGCTGGTTATAGAAGTATCAGCCAGGATACTAAAATGGTTGGATGTGCTGAAAACCATGGAAAACAGAAGGTAGAGTAGTTCGGACAGCTGCACATAATGCAGTCCCAAGCAATGGCAGAGTCGTTAACGTGTTCTAGGTATGATTTAGTCTGCATAGACTGGCAGCTTACATGGTACTATTGGTTACATGTGTCACAAACAATTCCTCGCTCTTCCCATGTCACTGGTTTATCACAGGTGCCACAAGGGTAGATGGTAGCTTCATCGATCAGGGTTGAGATTGACATCATTTGACACAATAATCAATAGGATAGATAGGTACAATATGGTGCTTCGGCATGGTGGTTTGTAGTTTTTAACCAATTCTGTCAGTTGAGAATGTATGCTGACAAGGATGACGCTATAAGCTATGTGGTGTTGGTCAAGGCTATTGGTGATGACACTGTTGGTGTGAGAGATGATGTGATGAGCTGGATCTATGGGCCTCTGGTTATTCTACATATTAGTACAATCAAAAAGATGACGATTCTCAGTGTTGCCATGATTCCAGCGGTTGGTTTCTTCTGGTTGGCGAAATACATCGCCTATACCCAGATCGACAGTTGGTCACTGGTTGGCGAGATACGTCGCCTATACCCAGATCGGTAATTGGTCTCTGTATGGCTATGGAAGTGGCGCTAACACTGAGGTCTTGTTGGTATAATACAATGCCTAACCATGGTTTACAATACGACTTGCCTGCTGTTGAGTGGGGTAAGGGTACAAGGTCTAAGTTGAAATTGCCGCCATTTTGGTTTGTTTACATTGGAGATTGGCAAAGTTTTAGATGAATGTCGAGGTTCTGTGGCTTGCTGATGGTAAACTGTAGCTTGGGCTGGTGTTGTGATCAGAGTGTAGAACACCTTACCTGATTTCAGAACAGAAATAATCGAAAGTAAACGATTTTTGATCCAAATATACTAAGACACAAAAAGGATACGTCCGTCGGCGCGCATGCGCAATCAACCCCTTATGATATATAGCATAGTTTTTTGCTTTATTTTTTATCTGAATACGTTTTCTGAAAACTTTCTCAGTGGTTGCAAAATATCAGACCAATCATAAAAATTTTCCCCATTACCCTCCATGTTAAATGAAGTTGTTGAATTCGACAACTTTCACGATTTTTATCATTTTTTTCTGAACTGAGAAAAAACGGCATCATTTGAAATAGTTTACTTGTTATTTGATCTGCTTCTGCACAACTTTTCTATTGGACCGAAAAAAATCTATGCAGGAATTAAAAAGTTACCCATTACCCTCAATGCAAATGAAAAATATTACATAGGAAAATGAAGAAAAATTGGGTTGTTGAATTCAACAACGTCGTCGAATTCAGCAACGTTGTCGAATTCTGGGATTTCCCGAACTGGCTTTAGTTAATTCTAGATGTCCTTCGATTCCCCAAACACCTTTTTGTACTTTTCCAACTTCAAACAGATGAGGTACATGAAAGAATGTTCCGAGATAGAACTATGCTTGGTTGATGAGGGGGATTAGGAGGCAAGAATATTACAAAACACCTCTGGCTTCTTATCCGAAAAGGGATTGCCTAAAACATTACCCCCCTAAAAAAACACACACAAAAGAATAACAGAACTCATATGGGGGAACTGCTTTGCCATGCCTTGCAAAGTTATTTTAATTATTACTTCCAATATGATGCTTTGAAATGTCCCAGACTTGTTTTGAATAAAAGTTATGTTTCAGATTTATCTATTAATTAGATCAAAACTTTCAGTAGATGTTTAAAGCATAATTTTTAAAAATGTGTAAGTAACAACTGGCAATGTCATCCCAATAAAAGAGTGAAGTGTACATTAGTTTTAGATACAAGTGGTAAAATCAATTTTTTTTTCAATACTGCAGGGTGTCAAGTCCCTATATATAAGTCTCTTAAATCCCTATAAAGCCCTATATATCAACAACAAAAAAAAAAAAAAAAAAAAAAAAAAAAAAAATGACAATCCTATTTTCAAGAATGGCATAACATATATTTGAATGTTCTTATCATTTCAAAAAGAGTTTTTTTTCAAGTTTTTTTTCTGTTTAAGGTACATTGTAGTTGTACCATCTATCAGGTGTAACCAGGGTAATAAAACTTAAGCCATGCTTACCGATACTCTAATACCTTAAGATTTTTCAAAAATGTCTGTTATTTTTGACAAAATAATACTACAAGAATCTGAAATAATAATCTCTATTACCTTCTTAAAATAATTTTTTAGCACATCTCAGTATCAATAATATTTACTGACTGCATGATGATGGCCATTTGATGATTGTCACTTTTAGTGTGGCTTGCTTATAAAATTAATGTATTGGGCATGTGTATCAAGTACATGTAGTATGGTTCAAGACCAAAATTAATTTTAATGGCAGATACCCAAACGCATCAACGAACACTGATAAAATCATATTATTGCTCTTGTATTTCATCAGTTTTACACAAGATTTTCGATCATGTTACTGATATGTTTTACTGATTTAATCGACAATAACTAATAAAAAAATGACATCTGAAGAAATCAACAAGAATAGGGTTACACAAACTTCTTGCTATAGATTTACTGATTTCTTGAATAAAGAAAAAGGGCAAATCGAGCTAACGTCAGGATATATTTCTACAGATAATTGAAAAAAACTGAACGATTACCAGTATATAAGAACAATCCATAGGAATGACAACTCTCTCTGAAAGGATTTTGTCATTGTTTTTTACATGAATTATAATTATTTCTAAACCAACAAGATAAAATGCTTACTATATTTTTATTCAGAACCAATAAACTTTATACATTTTTTTTTATAAAACCCTATATATTCCTTTAAATCTGCTGTAAAATCCCTATATTTGCCCTATAAACATAGAAAAAAAATCCTATATTCCTATATTTTTCAGACTGAAAATGGCTTGACACCCTGATACTGCAAAAAGAAAGAAAAACTTAAATATCTTGTGCAGGAAGAAATAAGAGTTACCACTCAGAATCTTCTTACAGTGATTCATCATGGTTTGTCTCTTTCTCTACAATTAAAACATGGGATATTAAGGATTGATTGGTTGATACCGTCCAATGAGCAATATTTCAGATATATTAGGACAAAAGCAAGTTAATCATATCAAAACAATTGTAAGTGAAAGAAGAAAGATTCATAGATTGAATTATTACTTACAGTTAAGGTGTCTGCATGGTATTAATTTCCTATTATAGAATTTTGTAAAATTTTCTGTGCAGAAACATAATTGTATTATTGTTCAAAATGTAAAATAAAATTTTGGGGTCACCGTGCATTTAAGCGCAAAATCTGAAATTGAAAATTTCAGGATTTTACATAGAAATGATAAGGAAAATTATCATATGAGAGGATAGTTTTAAAAATCTATTATAGAATTTTTTCATACTATGCATGTGTTTAATTATCATTATTTAGTTTACATATAAAAAATAAAAATTGGAGGTCACCGTTGAAATAAGAGAGAAAAATTGCAAAATGTTAATTTCTCTAGTGATATCTTTGTTAAAATATTTTATCAAATTATCTCCCTTGATTAATTTCTGTGCTCTGTAAATCCAGCAACAGACTTAAAAATCATGTGTTTTAACTCATAGTTTTGTAACGAAAATGCTATAAAAATGATTAGGAATAAATTTTAAATACATTTGAACTTTCTTTTCATTTCAAATAACTATTTTGTTAAATTTCTTAATGAATGAAACCTAAATGAACAATTATTAGACAAAAATGGCGGAATAATACCACTAAGACACCTTAAACGTCCAGTGAGCAATATTTCAGCTATATCCGAACGAGATAAAGTTTATCAATTCAAAAAATAAATGTAAGTAAAAGAAGTCAGAAATAAAGATGGAAGGGTAAACCGGGGCAACGAACCTTACGACTGCCACTCGAAAAGGGGAGAATGGGACAGGAAATTTAGCCTTCGATACGAGACCCAGCGACTCTGGTCTCCTTAGAAAAAAAATATAAAAAAGGTCACTATATGGTATGAAGAGTGGCGTTTCTCCACACAGTTCGGCTACAATAGTTCGCAGTCAGTCTTTCCGTATTATGACCCGACTAGCCCGCATAGACAGGACTTATCCCTATCTACCATGCTTTGTTTTGGGTCGTTTTAACCTGGATATGGGATGTTATTTCCTTGACATTTACCCAACTTCCTTTCTTGACAATATGTGGTGTAGAAAAGGAACTTTGTTTTATTATGTAATTGACCATTGAGGTACTAGGAGATGTAAACAGGGTTCATCCTGTTACGTTCATGGTTTTCCAAAAGTTTCGAGTATACAAAATGTATCTGCACTGATGAGACTACCTCGGAATTTTGTTATTTGTTACCACTGGGCCGATGCCACTGCTGGTGGACTGTTAGTCCCTGAGAGTATTCACCAACCCAGTAGCCAGTACTTCGGTGCTGGCCCGAAAACCGATTCTAAATGAAAAATTGCAATATCTAAATTTACGAAAATTTTGTTCAAACCTAAGGAGTATCTCCCTCTTGCATAGCTCTGTCCTTAGCTGATTTTGGCTTTCCTATTAAGATCCAATTGGTAATTTGTTCTCTATCAGCTTTTACACACATTTCGGTTCATGGTTTTCCAAAAGTTTCGAGTATATCTGCACTGATGAGACATAAGTTGTCGAAATGCGCATATGCAGAACCTAAATTCACAGTTACCTCGGTATTTTGTTATTATATATCTATTCTTTATAACCTCCAAAGTTTAGGACAGTATCAAGTAGAATTGGACAAGCATATAAATGTTTACAAATAAAATTAAAAAGGATAACATATGAAACAGGGTACATCCTGTTTTTGAAAATATATATTTATATAAATTATGGATGAGCTTTCCAAACCAGACAGTTACAAAAGCAGAATGGCAGCAAAAATAACGTGTTCAGCTCCTATAGTTAGAGATAAAAAGATATTTAGAGCGGGAAGTAACACATGTGAAATTACCCTGACAAAGGACACGTTGACAACAACATGTAGTATCTGTGAGTTAGATTATTGTTTGGATTGTAGTAAGATACCTAAACAATTAGTAGAGACATTAAAATTGCAACCCTGCAACAACTTTATGTGGACATGTAATGGGTGTAAAATTAACTTCCCAAGTTTAACAGGAGTATCTGCCCAACTACAATCAATAGAAACAACAACAAATAAACTATTAGCAAAGCTAGAAGATGACTTTGAAGATATGAAATTTACAATGAGCACAAACATTAAGAAAGTGGTCAAATGTATGAAATCAACGTTTATAGATGAAATCAATCAAGAAGTGAAAAGAACATTACAAACCGACACGAGGAAAGATTGATTGACTGATGTTTTACGCCAACTTCAGCAATATTTCAGCAGGGAAATAGAAGATAAAAAAATTAGGGCTATGAATTTAATACTATTTAATGTCCCGAAAGCAGGGATAAGAATAGTGCCTCAAGAAAAGATTTTGACCAAAAATTAATCATAGAAATATGGAAATTTATTGAAGTCCAAGAGCCAGATATTAAAACTTTATTTAGACTGGGAAATCCAAACAAGACAACTGATAAAACAATGCCTTTGAAGCTTGTTTTTAATAATAAGAAACAGAAAAACAATATTATATAATGCCTCCAAAATTAGAAATATTCCATCCTCAAATAAATTAAGTAGAGTTATAATAGCTAAAGACCTTACAGTTGAACCGAGGGAACAAAACAAGAAGATAAGGGAAGCTAAAGTTAGCCAGAAAAGTACAAGAAATTTGAGTCCTTATGGTAGAGACATTAATGAAATTATAAACTCAGATATTCCTGAAGAAATAGTTCATGATATGGAGGAAGATAAAGATAGTCAAGATGATAGGTACCTGGAAGACACTATACTTACCCAACGCTTACAACAACTGTTGGCACCTCTTCATGTACAATATCTAAATAAAGAGGTAAACGATGAAGGACATCTCACATCATTTGAATTTGGTGACCAAACAAAGTTATTGGAGGAATAAACATAGACCAGTTGGGCCATGGTTCTAGTCCTAACAATGGCAAATAAAGGGCTACGCCGAGCGCGGCATGATACGACCGCAGCATGACGACCACTGAAATTTAAACAAGCATGATTTAAAAGGAATGTGGACACAGTTAAGAGCTTGACACAGTAAAGAGATCGATACAATAAGGAACTTGACACAGTAATTAAAAAAAAACAAGTAATTAGCTGCACACAAGCTAAGGAAAAACAAAAATTAACCCTTCTAATTCCTTCTAAATATCTAAAATAGTAAGAGGTATGTAAAATTGGTCAACATATTACTTTAACTATATGATAAGAGGAATCCGAAAAAACGAACCCCATTAAAATCCAACACAAAAATATAAGATTTTACATATTTTGAAAATTGCAATTTCAGCCCTTTTGACCCTTGTAGCTTGGAAACGGTACGAGCTACACCAAATCCACTGACATACTAATGAAAGCTTATATCAAAATGAATCCAAAGAAAAAAATCCCATCGAAATCCAATGAAAAATGAAAATTTCACGCAATCTAGAAATTTGCAAATTTATCCCATTTGGCCCCTCATAGCTCGGAAAAGAAACATGTTGTTAAAAATCTGATGGTGCAGCTCTATAATCATTTTCAAATGGAATCCATTGCAAACAACTGCATCAAAATCGGACTAAAAATAAATAAAATGAATTTTTTGAAAATCACCCCTTTTGGGCCCCATTTATTTCGTGAAAGATAAATGCCACGTAAAATCCGTTTGCATACTTCCGATAGGAAATTTAATTAGGAACACATTGAAAGAAACCCCATCAAAATCCAATAAATAATAAATATTTACAGCCAAATATGTGAAAACACCCAATTTTGCCCTTTTTGGTCCCTTTTTTAAAAACGGGAGGGGCCAAAATAACCAATACCCACCAAAGCCTTCCTTTCGTGCCAAGGAACACTGTCTTGAAATTTTGGTCAACTGGAACTTAAGTTATTGACAAAAAACTAAAGTGTCTACAGACAACGACGCAGGACGACAACGACGACGACAGCGCCATACCATTATACAACCTCAATTTTTTTTTGCGGTCGTATAAAAAGGAATCCAATGAAAAAAATCCCATCGAAATCCGATGAAAAATAAAGATTTGACATATTTAGAAAAATTGCATTTTTGGCCCCTTTGACCCCTTGTAGCTCGGAAACGGTAAGACCTACACAAACTCCGTTGACATGTTACTGAAAGCTTAGATCAAGAGGGATCCAAAGAAAAAAATCCCATCGAAATCCGATTAAAAATAAAGATTTGACATATTTAGAAAAATCGCAATTTTGGCCCCTTTGACCCCTTGTAGCTCGGAAACGGGAAGAGCAACGTCAAATCCGTTGACATGCTACTGAAAGCTTAGATCAAGAGGAATCCAAAGAAAAAAATCCCAACGAAATCCGATGAAAAATAAAAATTCTACATAATCTGCAAATTCGCAATTTGGGCCCCGTTCGGCCCCTCATAGCTGGGAAAGGAAACAAGTTATCAAAAAATAATGGCTGAGCGCCGTATTAATTTTTCACAAGGAATCCATTGAAAAAAACTGCATCAAAATCGGATTAAAGATAAAAAAAATATTTTTTTTTTGAGATTTGCCCCTGTTGGGCCCATTTATCTCGTGAGCGGTACATGCTACGTGAAATCCGTTGGCATATTCCAGATTGGACATTTGCTCAGGAGCACACTGAAACAAACCCCATCAAAATCCAANGGTTATGGCTACAGAAACCTCCTCTTTCTCTATCCCGTTTAACTGTAGTTTAATAAAGATACAAATAAAACCCAATATAGGTAGAATACAAACCCCAAGACCAAATTCTTGAGAATGTGAGAATATGGCAAAACTTTATTTAGAAAAATGGGTTAAGGCGTTTCAAATAAAATGCTGTCTAGTTAATATCAAAATACTGATTAGAAGTTACTGTTAATTCATTTTCTGCATATGCGCATCTCGACAATTTATGCCCTATCAGTGCAGATCAAACCATAACATTTGGAAGTCCATTAACCGAGATAATGTTAAAGCTGATAGAGAACTAATCACAAAAAGAATCTAAATAGAAAAGCCAAATTTCAGCAAAGGCCAGGCGTATGCATGAGGGATATACTCCTTAAATGATTATAAGTTTTGGTTCCAGTGAAGATTTTAATCATTTATTTATTCTCTTTTCAGGTATTTGTTCTATCAAGTGATGAACAGAATAGCTTCACGGTATTATTATTTTACTTATCAAACCTTCCACAGTTTATTATACTTAATTTGTTAATTTTATTTTAAGTTTTGAATTGTTTTTCTTTGGCAGCTGTATTTACGATTACAACTTTCCATTTTTGTAGAAAAATGGAGAGGTTTGAAGCCTGTTTCGTCTGGCTATCCTTCATCAGTATTTGTTTTGCATTTATTGTGGTTATAGTGCAGTTATGCGAAAATCGCATTCTCAAATTGTTCTTAAGCTCAAATTTAATAAATGCTGCTTTATTAAGGAAGCGATATTAAGAAGTATAAAACTGCTTAACGCCAATCAAATGTCCTACGACATTTTATAATAAACATTTTAGTGTTTGAACCATCTTTTCATTTTGTTTTATACCTAATTGTAACGGCAGCTGGCAAAGAGAAACAGTCATATGTTTAGCGCTTCGAACAAACTTCGATTTATGAAATAAACATAAAAAATCATAATCATTATTTTTTTTCAATTTGTTGTCTGAAAAGGGTCCTTATAGCAAGTTTTGCAATGTATTTGTAAAGACTTTACCTCATGCCCATTTACTCCATATCCCTTCATTGCTTATGATAAAAACAAATCAATGGAACAACGGCATGCAGTAGAATACCGAAGGAACAAGGGAAGCGATGGAAAGTTGGATAGAAAAGATATTACGTATTATGGTAAAAGAGATACAAAACAAGAGGTTTGCACTTCTTGGATTAGGATAAAGAGACAAGAGGCTATCAATATGTGCCATTGTATTGTTTGAGATCTATATCTCTATTGTTATAAAACAGATTGCTTTCAAACAAACATATTCTAATAAATTATCGTTCTTGAAAACTTGCCTTCGACATATTTTTTTTTTCTTTTTTTAGTCGCGTTTTAGTCGCATAGTGTTGCTATGCGATAGCATTGCAATCTTTAATTGTTCTCAATATCAATTTTATAACTCCTGTAAGTTAGGAAGCGGTATCGAGAATTTATTTTTGTTTTATTTTATTTTGCTTCTGTTGCTATTGAAGGGGTAAAAGCGCCAAAACAAAATGGTGCTTGATCCGAGAATTTTTTTACGGTCCTAGGGCATTCTTATAATGAAAATTTTTTTGCATGAGCCATCTTTTATATATTTCGTGCGAATAGCTCTGTTAGCAAAGCTTGCATAATAAAAGGTACGTAAAAATCATGCACATTACGTATTCATATTGCTTTTAATTTTTTGTCTGAAAAGAGACTAGATTACATGGAAATGAGATTATGTCACTAAAACAAATTGTGAAATAAATATCGTGTAAACAAGCTTTATAGATCAGGTATGTAGTAAAAGAACAATGATGCTTATGATACCAAAAAAATCTACGACAATTGGAAAGAAAGGATGTTACGTATTATGGTTGGTGAGGTACAAAACAAAAAATTAGTTACACACAGGAGTTTGTCCTTACACTTCTTGGAATTAGCATTAGGAATCAGGAGTTAGGATACTGCAGACACTTCTACACCGGCCTCATCCCTTGACCTTCACCTCGAAATTGAAAGCAGAGGTAGACTTCATACTAAACTATATGACAAACGCGATGACTTCTCTTTTCCAATAGTCAACTTATCTTTTCTTTGTAGCAACATTCTAACAACTCCGGTATATTGAGTTTACATCTTCCAACTCATTCTCTACTCAAGCGTATGCGGTTGATACAGTGACGTCCTTGATAGAGCCCGTTGTTCCGTCCTTGATAGAGCCCGTTGTTCACAAATAGGCTACTTA
Source organism: Modiolus philippinarum (assembly GCA_002080025.1). Classification (NCBI taxonomy): domain Eukaryota; kingdom Metazoa; phylum Mollusca; class Bivalvia; order Mytilida; family Modiolidae; genus Modiolus; species Modiolus philippinarum. The sequence goes on from MJUU01025091.1 coordinate 127,257, forward strand.
AACAAGGGTATGTTACTCATAACTTGAAGTCATCACTCCAGAAGTTTTACGTTTTATATCACGATCTTGTGGACCGCTATGTGATATCTGTTTCCCAGATGATAACAGATCTTTCCTATTAAAAGCTTAAGATTGCAAGATTACTGTTTCCTCTGCCGACTTTGACATATTTTCCTACACGATGTGTGTCCTATAAGAAGCAGGAGATGCTAACTCTTCCAGTGCAACTGATCTCAGCCATGTTTTAATTAGGTCCGAAGTGTTCATCTTTGAATGTGTGTGCGCCTTAATTTTCTTTTCTGTGCCATACTCGTGTTATGTCTTTTCTTCTTTGTTTTCCTGATGTTGTCTTTGTCCTTGAATTATTCTTTTTAGACTGACGGTTTGGTTTTCACTCATGAGTCACCACGAGGCCTTCAACAATGAGCTTTGGCAATACATCCACTAGAACCGGTTTGAGCGGAATTCATTGCTAGTTGTCAAACAAAGAAATATCCATGATCTTCGTTGTTCATGGATGCGCGGTCGTCAGCAAACATAGAATTTAATTTTCTTATAACCACTGCCATCCGTTGCCGCAACAAATAGAAAAGACTCATATAAGACAATTACAACATATAAACAACTTATCTTTTCTTTGTAGCAACATTCTAACAACTCCGGTATATTGAGTTTACATCTTCCAACTCATTCTCTACTCAAGCGTATGCGGTTGATACAGTGACGTCCTTGATAGAACCCGTTGTTTACAAATAGGCTACTTAAACAAGGGTATGCTACTCATAACTTGAAGTCATCACTCCAGAAGTTTTACGTTTTATATCACGATCTTGTGGACCGCTATGTGATATCTGTTTCCCAGATGATAACAGATCTTTCCTATTAAAAGCTTAAGATTGCAAGATTACTGTTTCCTCTGCCGACTTTGACATATTTTCCTACACGATGTGTGTCCTATAAGAAGCAGGAGATGCTAACTCTTCCAGTGCAACTGATCTCAGCCATGTTTTAATTAGGTCCGAAGTGTTCATCTTTGAATGTGTGTGCGCCTTAATTTTTCTTTTCTGTGCCATACTCGTGTTATGTCCTTTCTTCTTTGTTTTCCTGATGTTGTCTTTGTCCTTGAATTATTCTTTTTAGACTGACGGTTCGGTTTTCACTCATGAGTCACCACGAGGCCTTCAACAATGAGCTTTGGCAATACATCTACTAGAACCGGTTTGAGCGGATTGTCAAACAAAGAAAATCCATGATCTTCGTTGTTCATGGATGCGCGGTCGTCAGCAAACATAGGATTTAATTTTCTTATAACCACTGCCATCCGTTGCCGCAACAAATAGAAAAGACTCATATAAGACAATTACAACATATAAACAACCACGGTGCACTCCTCGAGTCATTTGCCAGCAAACAAAGTAAAATAGTGAGATGTATGTACTATGAGAATGGTCAGAATAAATTAACAAAAAATGCCAAATTTGACTTTTACTAATCTTTCTATGGACTCCATGATGCAATCCTTATTACATCAAACCAAACTGATTTAAACCAAACTCATTTTACAGGCTGCTCTATTAAACAGTGCTCCTGTTGTTGTAACAAAATTTCGTTCCAACCGGCCATAGATTGCAGAGTTTTTTTTATAAATGTTCCCATAAGAGCAAATGTTCAACTATGTTCGTCTCTGGCAACCATCTTGAAAGTACTGAAAAAAAATACTTGGGATACATAAATGTTTCTGGAATGAAGTTCTTTCTTTGAGGATGGATGCCAAGTGATGGCAAAAACGCACCTGGCTATATAGCCCGGTGGCCTGAAAATAAAAAGCATGAGAAAGCAACAACGAGCTACGTGACCGGTCATAATAGTTCAATTCAGATGAAATTGTACGAGGAAATAACTTGATTTTAAAGGACCCAGAAAAACGTATATTGCCCGAAGGAACTCGTCGTCAAGTTACGTTCATTATCTTGCCTGAAGGTAAGATTTGACTTTTCTTAGAACAACTTGGGGAATGTATTTTTAATAATCAAGTTGATGCCCCTAAGAGCATATATATCTTCCTAATTACATTGGAAATTTTTTTTAAAAGTGAACCATTTTTTTATCTATATTATCTCAAATTCCTTTCGAAATATTTGACAAAATATTTATTGTGGGAATTGGAAGATGAAATGAAAATAACTACCTTTATGTATTCAGTTGCCAAATATTACAAATGATAAAAAGCAGAAAATATGGTGAATTTTCTTTTTGCAATTTCAACTTTATTTCTACCTCAAATACATTGTAATTCAAAAAATATAAACAAATTAATATATCCTAGTAGTTATCGAAATAAAAGTTTAAACTTTAATGATAAATGGGCAAGCTACGATCGATGTTGATCAACATTTTTATTCTCTTCTTGTAACCCTGGTGCTTTCAGCTGGATAACCCTGAGCATCGCCCAAGTTGGCACTCCATGGCGGATGGGGAGCAAGGGAGTGACCTTGATATAATTTGTCAAGAAAACCGCTTAAGTGCACGCTAGGGCCTTCTTGATCTCGCTTGAGGGGGTGAATATTGTTCACCTCTAGTTGAAGACCCTCAGGCGACATCAAGATGTAGACAGGAATAAAAGCCCTGTCCTTGAAAAACTGGAGTTCTCTATGTATCGTGTGCGTTTTTGTCGCATGTACATTCACTCCATATCCTTTCATTTTTCCTAAGAACTCCAATAAGAATTTGTCAGACAACTACGACCTTCAGCATAAAAATAGAACACGCTGGACATTTTTGAAATTCAAACTTTTCTTTGTACTAAAAAGTTCGTCTTTTTTCTAAATGTAACACAAATTGTATAAATTAATAATCGACGTGTTTAGTTTGCGATTACAGTGCAG